>VXAX01001107.1:49560-84560 GCA_013399835.1 Leptocoma aspasia | reverse complement strand
GGGTATTTTTCAGTCATGCTGAGTGGACTGTTAGTTTTCCCAAACTGCAAAGTGCAGAAAGTTCATTTCACTGGGTTTTTTGTTTTGTTTTGTTTCCTTTTGTTTTGTTGTTTTTGGGGGGGTTTTGTTGTTTTGGGTTTTTTTGGCTATAGAGATTGTATCACAACTGTACAAAATAAAAATAATATCACAAAGAAGATTGTGTCTGAGGAGCTTGGGAGGAAAGAGGCCAGTAAATGTGTAATGTCCAGTTCCTAAATAACTGATATGGCAAGTGTTAAATTTCTGTTATGAAAATTATAAAACAGTATTTTTATTTTATTAATGGTACTGTGAACATGAAAATACGACAAGTCACTAAAAAAATGGCACTTTTTACCAGGAAGTTGTCGTAGAAAAACAGATAAAAATTGTTAGGTGTTAGACAGAAAGATATTTATAGAGAAATAGAGAAAATGAAAACAAAGTACCATGTATGTAAACTCCATACATAATGTAATGTGTGACTAAAACAACAGTGAAAAAGAAATGGACATTGTGAGGAATTTCAATGCCTTCCCATTATACAGTTTAATGTTTTGATAGTGAGTGGAGTTTAATATTACAATATTTCTAGTGCCCCTGTGAACTATTTGTGGATACTTTTTATGAGCTAATTTTAAATGAATATGAGCAATGGGATGAAGCTTTTTCATTTGAACATGATTTGTAAAAACAAAAAAGCTTCCTGAGATAGCGTGGGTATGCTGAAAGTAGTACTGTACCGACATAATCAAACTTTACAGAACTCAAGTGATTTTTTTTTCAGTCACTGTGGCAAGGCTGCTCTAAAAGTCTCTATCAGTAATAGTGAAGTACTGCAATGGTTTGATCTTTTTGATATTCTGGAGAATGATTTTTTCTTTTTTTATTGTCCTCATTTTAAGAGATGATGGAGCAATGAATAGAACAATAATTTATTGAGTATTCACACACTGTATGTATACTTTCATTATACATTTATAGAAGACCTATTGTTTAGTATTTTCTGCTGGAGGCTAATCTTGTAAAAGAATAGTCTAGAATAGACTCACTCAGTGCATGTGTTGTCCATTTGCCTGTCAGCAATAGTTTTGACATTAAAAACAGGGAGTTTGAGTGACTGCTGGTCTGTCTTAAGGTATGGTAATGAGGCTAATTAGGAGAGATGAGAGCTGAACTGGATATGTGAAGGCAATTATCCGTGAAACTTTTGTCATGCTTTATCTTTATCAGATCTCTCTTTCTCTATTTTTGGCATTTGCCAGTGACACGCAGAATGGAAATACTTGAAGTGATACATATTTTAGAAAAGCAAAGTAAAGAAAGAAGGCAGAAGGAAATTTATATGAGGACATTTCATTATAAAACTGTACAACTTATCATGGATATTGCAGATCTGCAGGAAAAGACCTTGCCTGTGTTATTCTTGTCACTTGCATGTACATAAAGTAAAATCAATTGCTTTTTGTAATAGTGAACTTACTAGACAACAACATCTCCCCTGTTCAGTGTACATTGTTTTGTTTGCTCTTTTTATGTTATGACTAACTCCAGCAAGCATGTTATTAAACATACTTGAAAGAAAAACATGTAAAGAGCATGAAAAGAGAATAAAAGTGCATTTAATTGTAGGGTTTTCTTTAAAAAGCTGCAATTTTCTCATTTCTGTTTTCAGGAGGCTAGTGTGATTTACTTTCAGACTTTTTCTTACAATCTAGTACAAACTGATTTAAAAAGAAGCACTGAATAGAGCAAATGAAAACCATGTGTCACAAGTCTTGATGAATCAATGCATGTAATCCTCAAAGAAAGAAGGTGATAAATGAAACTTGCACATTAATGAGACCATAACCAGGCTCAATTACTAGGCCTTTTTGAAGAGCCATAGTAACTTCACACATCTTTTTATGTTAGAGAGAAAAAATTACACCCTCTGAGCTGTCTGCACACTCCTGCTTCTTGCACTATGTCAAAAGACAGTGTACCTTTAATCCATTTTTAAAGAGACCATAATGTTAAAGAAAAGCCTATCTATATAAGACACACTCAATGAGTTTTTAAAGGAAAAAAAAATCTTCATTGTAATTTAGATCATTTTACTTGGACATTTTATGTGAGTCTACTAAATGTGCTTATAAAGTAATATTACAGACTTCAAGTAAAATTTATCTTAGTAGTCCTCACTTCTGAACTTGCTAGAAGTATGGCAAGGAGTATAATGAATAGATGTGTAATAGAGATTAACATTTACTGCCCTAATATTTTTCCATTAAGCAACAGTTCTTTTTCTCAGATTTTGTTTTGTGGTACGTATGTTAAAAGCTTTGAATTTAGTGCTAGCAACAACATTACACGTGTCCAGAATGCCAGCACAAAATACTTGAGGTTTATAATAATAATCCTAAGTCTTACATGAAGGACTGAATTGTACTTTGTGTCTTTAATTTCATGTGCTTTTAGCAATAATAAGGAAAGTTCGATCTCAAAACCATTGCCTGCTTGCTACTGTGAGGTCTCTGTGTTCTGTAAAGCACACAGAACATTGCTGCTATCAGCTGTCACTTCCTCTCTTTCCCCTGCATTGTTCATGCACACATATACACATGCAAAACCACCCCATTTTTTCTACAGTGCAAAGACTGTAAAAGTTATTGCAGATTATAATTTGTTAGCCATTAGTTTCTTTGATATCTTCTACTGAGCTTTAGTAAAAAGGTTACTGTTTCCTCCATGAGAGAGTTTAGAGAACTCCTCTTTCCATTGGCTTTTATGTGATAGAGATGAAAAACCTTAACCCACAGTCCACAGGTATAATAGTGTTAATGCTAATGTTAATGTTAATTATGATGATGATGATAATAATAATAATATTAATAACAAAGAAAAGTAACCAAAAAATAAAAATACCCAAACCAAAACTGGATTGGCAGTTTTCTGCAGAGCAGGAATAAGAGAGTGACCACAGAAATTCCACTTTAGTCATCTGCAAGAGCAGTGCTAGGGATAAAGGAGTATGCATGGCACCCTTTCTCACTCTAGAGTTCAAATTTGGTATTCACAGTTGTAAGGATCTGGAATACAGATTTGTGCAAGGGGGAAAACTGAAAACAGTCTTTAGATCATTTGTCTGTTACCTATGAGCTTGACTAAACAGACTGCTTATATTCATTCCTGCTCCCTTCAGCTCTCAGCTCCTCTATTGACAGTCAGTTGTATTATGCATGGATGGTCTTGAGTATAAATTTACAAAGAGAACAAATGTGCTGGTCTCCAAGTGTAGTGACACTCGGAGTGTCACTAGGAAGAGTTTGCAAAATCTTGTGATACAGTAACACAACTAAATAATCCATAGAAATAATTTATATAGTTGCAGAAGCTAACCTTTTTTTTTTTTTTGAATTGTGTCTGGATGTCTTTACCATATTTTCATAAGCAGCTGACAGTGGTGGTATATAAACACTTTAAACATTTTATTATAGTACTGAGGCAACAGGTTACTTATGGTGCTTGCACCCAATAGGTTACTAATGAAGTGTCATTTCTCTGCCTTATTTGGTTTGTGTTGCAACCTTAATTATATTTTGATTTTAGAATAAGCTCTCAAAGTAGTGTACAGGGATTTGGCCACACGACTTGCATTAGCATTAATCAAAATCGCGTGCCTGAATTCCCACCATACTCCAAATGTACCCTGGGATTGTTGGAGGGGATTGTGTGCAGGAGGTGCAGATGGAGCAGGTTTTACCAATGGCTTCCTCTTCTGAGTTGCAGTCCTGCTCTTCATACATGAAATAAAAGGTGGCAGGGAATACTGAAGCCCATTGTTCACAGGCTGTGTCTGTGAGGTCAGTGACAATTCATATTTCCTCACTTTAATCCACATGAACCAGCTTTGCTGAGAGGCTGAGGTGGCAACTGTAGCCCAGAGAATCAGTCATGTCTTTTAGGGAGCTGCAGGATTTTGAACCTGTGAAGCTGTTCAATAAAATACAGCTTCTTCATCTCTGTCATCATCCTCTGTGCCAACCAAGGCTTTGTGAAAAATGGTGACTCACTTTTATCAGTGATGTTCATGTTCTTAGAGTTTTGCATTTTTCTGTGTTTTCCTGTTTCTGGTTACAAAGCAGTGTCAAATATTACCCCTAAGAGGAGAAATGTTTCAGCAGTTCTTGCAGTCCCAGTGGAGGCAGTGCCTGGAGTTCAGTGAGGTAGTCTGCTCAGAGGTCCTCCTGACTAATTGAGGTAGGCTCTGGAGATTAGACTCATTTTGGTGTAGCTGCCTGTGGATTGGAAAGGGTTGGTGGTTTTTTTCATGCATGTATTGTATATGCTTCAGTCACTGGTGGTCACCCATTCAGAGGCATTACTCTATCATGGGATTAATTCCAGAATTTCTCACAGAACCAAAATACAGTTGTCTTTTCTGGTCCTCTTTAATACTCAAATGAAGTTTCCTCATTAAAAATAAATTCTAAAAAGGCTGTGTGTATTGCTGCAGTACCAAACTTAAGAGAGTTTCTGCCTGAGAATTGGAGTCAGTAAAACACAACTGTTTATAAGTTGATCATGGTTATAAGTTGTGTTTTTGCAGCTATGCTCTTGGCTTCTTTGGAGCATCTTTAAGAAGAAGAAAAAATAAAAGATGACCTTCCATGTTTAAACTAATCCATGCATGGCATCAGAAGAAACCTCCAGGAGAAAAACTCTGAAGTTTCTTTGAATATCCTATCTGGAATGATGGGTGCTGACTGATTAAAAAACAGGAAAAAGATGTTTAATTTACTGGATTTGAAAGCAGTTAGCTCATAAAATAAATAACAGCTTTCCGTAATGCTTTTCCATTAATCCATATATGTAATGCAAATAAATGAATAAGAAGTTTCATATCCTCCACCATTTACAGTGATTCCACCACAAGACAAATAGTTTCTATCTGTAGAGATTGATCTGTACATTGATTTGATGTAGCACCCCTATACTTGTTTAAGAAAAATATGTCCTTTTTGCTGCCTGAGGCTTTAACATTTAATGAAAACAGAACCTCAGGTATTTTCCTGATTTTTGTCTTAGGTCCAGTCTTGGAAAAGCTTTTGGATGTGCTTAACTTTACACAGGTGAACAGGCTCGTGAAATTAAATTACATTTCTCCCATGCTTAAAATGCATTGCAACCTTTTTTTTTATTTTGTATGAGCAAGGCTTTTCTGTGCTGCTATATAACTCATATGCTTAATCACATTCAGATGATTTTTTTTGCTACGGATTCTGTTTTAAACTACCACTTCTAGTAATACAGTGTTGTTGCATTGGCTAGAAAAAGAAAAAAAATACATATTTGTGACTTGTATGGCTCCAGTGAAAGTACTAAAAAGTGCTGCCTTAATTCTAGAATCCGGCTAAAACCTGTTAAAATCATTAATGAACAAGCCAAGAGATATTGTGTGATGAAACAGTTAAAGTAGCACTTGTTTCCTGGCAATGATAGAAAGGATTTTTCATTTTTAAAAACTGTTTTAAAATCATCTTTCAATGTATAGTCCTTTTCAGTTTGCATCTGTCTGCATCATAAGCGATCTTTTCACCCTCTTTTCAAAGCCATATGAAGCTTGAAATGGAAGATAATTAAAACAAATCTTGAGTAAACTGTTTTGTGGAGATAGAAGTTTGATGGTTGAATATATAAAAAATTGTAACCAGATGTTGTGCAGAAGCCATAGTAGTTTAAAGATCATGAGCTTTTTCTTTTTTCTTTTTTTTTTGTATGAAGCAAAAATATTCTAATTGAAGTTGTCAGCAGGAGTGAGACTAATATGCCTGTATTTGATTAAATAATAGTTTATTTAACATGCAGTGTGGCCCAAAATTGGCTGAGACTAAAATAAAGAAACTTCTTACTTTAATTTTTCATATTTAAATTGTGCGAAAAATAAACCTAGTTAATGTTAACATCTTTGCTTGATATTCCCAGCTATTATATTATTTGTCCACTTCTGTGGCTTATTGGAATGCTTTGCTATCCGTTGCACACACATTTTCTTCCTATTCTCTTATTAACTAGTTGGTTGATGGAAGAAATGGTAAAAGAAGGATGTGCAATAAAGTCTGGAATGCACTAGTTGATCAGACTTATTACTAAAATATGTTAGAATTTAAGAGCATAACTCAAGCATCATCCAACATCCCCTCTTGCCAGTCTGTGCTTTGCATAGAATCTCCAGCAGGCATTAATAGATATCCATGCATGAAAAGGGTTGTGTGTTTTAAAAATGCCAGAATATTGAACTATGAGCAGTAGATTTCCTGGCAGTTATTTACTTTGTCCAGGATAGCAGTGTTTAATGGATAAACTCAGAAGAGGTAGTGGTTAGGAGTCTTTACTAGGTGAGTGATAGATTTCTTATTGCTTTACTAATAAACATAGTGATATTTTCTGAAGTTACATGTTGAGATTCTTTGTCTCTTTTTTTTTGGTACTTCTTTGCTGCTTAAATAGCTGTGTAATCTTATGTGGTGCTGTGATAAACAAGGGGATCTCCATTTGCCTTCTGTGAGTAACCATTGTTAAAAATGGAGGCATTTCATTCTCACTCTGCTCTCTGTAGCTGTTTGGCCTTTTGTGTAAGAATGGACTGTGTGACTCCTGATCCACAGACTGCACTGGATTCAAAAATGAATCAGAGAGTCCTGAGTTGCTTGGCTTATTGGTGGCATATGTGTGTGTGTGCAAATACATCCCACAGGAGCACTTCAAAATAAGGGCTGAGATAAGGCATTTTTAAGGCTAACACATCTTTAAAATAGCTCATTCCAGTTGCTGTATTGCCCAGAGTATGGTTTCCCAGTGTTTCTTTTGTCCGTGCTGTGGGAGCAGCACCCTTTCAGAGCCCTCACAGGACGCTCTGGTGCCAGCAACTGATGGTGACAGTCCTGCCCAGCTGCTTCCTGCCCCTTCCCCTCTGTACCTGAGACTGCACCCAGTGCTTTGAGCAGCGTTGATCTCTCTGCAGCTCCTACAACCTGCCAGTAAATAGAAGACAAGACCAAATTTGTAGGGAGATTACAACATTCTGTAGGAAACTTGTATTCCATTATGAGGCCATTAATCAACTGAAATGTAGGAGAAATCACAGCTCTGGCTGTGCAGGCAGTCTGTGCTTCAGGACTGTCATTCCTGAAATGTAACATTATGCAGGTCATCTTCAAGATTAGTCTATCATGTCTGCTCTGGTTTTTCCACACATGTGCCAGGGCTCCAAAGGTAGGATGGCAAGGCCAGAGTAAAATCAGCCAAAAATTATCCTTACCATAGCAAAAAGCAAACTCAGTGCAGTCATGTTTTAATCTTTCTCTTTTCTTCTGTGTTGAAAACAGACTGGAATCAAGTCAGGGCTAACTGTGTAGATTTTCTACTGTCTTCTGTTTTCCTTGTACTTTATGCAATAGGTTAACTGAGTATGAAGTAGGAGAGGATTTGTCTTTGATTTGGCAATGGAAGAATCAGTTGCAAAGCACTGATTTGTTGAATGTTGTGGCTAAGTTGCTTAGCTTTGCACTGCTTATAGTAAATTCTGGAAGCTGTTCCCTCATTAACTCAGGCTGTTATTAATAAAGGAAACAGGGCCTGGTATTTATATGCTAGGAATTATTTCTGGGAGGTATAACTCATTGGTAATTGCATCCTGATTTTGGAAAGATCTTTCCATATAAAAATCCATACATGTCACATGCACTTACATGTGTGGGCATTATTTAAAAGAGCAATACTCTCTCTGTACCGTGCTCAGATTTACAGCTTGCTTTAGAGGGTGCAAGATGCTGGTTGTAGTCAGGTAGCATTGGCAGCCATCTCAAAATCTCCTCAAAGGATCCAGAGGTTGTTACTGCATGAATCATTCAGTGTTCCCCACACCTTCCTCATCTTCCTGCTGATTTTACTATCAGGGTTTCACAGCCATGAAATTTCCGCAGTCATGTCCATTTCCATACGACCAGCCACTAAGGTGTGAAATCCTAATCCATGACACAGAACCAAAAAATGTTTCCTATAAAATATGTGTAGGAAATAAAGGCCCTTCTCTTTTCAGTTCCTGAAAGGGCTTTTGGCAAAGATGCTGATGAAATGGAAGGTTATTTTTTTTCTCATAGAAAAAAGGCATGTCATTATAAATGTGCTCCTTTTTGGTGTGCGTATTTTTCCTTCTCACTTCTAAAGATTCCAGTAGGTGATAAAGATAAAGAAAGGGAGTAAAAACAATTTGACATTCACTGTTAAATAAAACCTGTATTAAATTGAAAAGTGAATTCTTAAGAATGTCAGAGTTTTTGTTCTGTCACTAAGACAGAAATGGCTTTGAGTGTAGACTGTTCACAAGTAACAGCTATGGTTTCATACAGCATGTCTAAATTTAAAGGTTTCTTTTTATTTCAGGTTTGTATATGTGGGCCTTCTGCAGGCTGGTTTCAAAATCAGATGAATTCTGATACGGGCAGGTGGAAGGTAAAAAGGAAACTGTTTCCTGATGTTTTCTATCTAAAGTCTGATAAATTGAGTAGTAGAATGGGACCAGTCAGTTCTTCTTTGAGTCCGTGTCCAAGACGTGCACGAGCGCATGAACACGTACAGGCAGCCCTGTGGTTTTTCCTCACAGTTCCATGTGGATCAGCCACAGCCGCCTGGGAGCGAGGCTGCAGAGCTGTTTCGCTGATGCCACTTCAGAAAGGAAGGAGAGGGCTTGTTTTACAAGGCATTTCTGCACAGTCAGCTTCATTTAAGAAGACTCCAAAGGATGTGAAAAATAAGGTAGCTGTGGGCTGGCAGGACAGTTTTCACCATGCCTCTCCTTCAGGCGGTGCCTGATTTCTTGAAAGCCGTTTTTCAGTCCTTCACAGAGCTCTAAACTAAAGCCTGAGTATGTGACAGGGTGGGTACATTTTGTCCTCGGCATGCAGAACTCCTGATGGAAAACCCCGCTAAGTTATGTGTTTCTCTCTCACTGCTCTTGTCAGCCTTGTGCCATTTCAGAGAATGACTGCCCCCAGCAGTAAGCTGTCCCTTGCCACTTGCATTAGAAACAATTCCTTTGGTGAAATGCAGTCTGATTCCGACAATACAGATTTTGGAGCTGGTGTCTTAAGCAATTTAAGAGCCATTTTCTTAACAGTAAGAGAAAAATGAGACGAGGGCTGCTGGAAGCACTGCTGTGCAGTAATAACAGTATTCTCTCTGGGCGGATGTGAATGAGTAGAGGAAGAACAGAGGGCATACCAGCTTCTAAGGCTGCAAAGGCAGAAGAGCCCCAAATCCTTCATGAATGTTCCTAAGATAAATATTGTTTGTTATTTGTTGTTTGTTTGGTTTGGATTTTATTTTTATTATTTCCTACTGGGTTGATTCTCCTAAAGGAAAAAAAAAAGAGGTTAAGGCAGTTTGGTTAATGAGGGTAAGCTTGATTAACAGGGGATTCAGAGTATTTGTGCACACCAGTTACTATGACTTTTTTCTTGTGCTTTTACATGCCTCTACTGCCTCTAGTATTGTATCAGGAAATGCTTGGTGTTTTTTGTTTTTTTCTTCCTCTCTTTTTTTTTTTTTTAACCCTGTGTTGTATCACAGATTTTAAGGTCTCCAGTTATTGTGCTGTGGCTCTGTCTTGAATTCCGTGAAATGTTTCCTGTCAAACTAGGATACCATATGCCCATGTTGGCCTAAAATTCACAGTGCATCATGTACCAGAAATAGAAGCTGGTAAAGATTCTTCAGAGATTGTGTTCACTTGTTCCAAAGACCTGGTTTGTTTATGGAAGGGATGCTTGCAGTACATAAACACTATTTAAGGAGAAATGTCTCTAAAATGTAGAACAGTTGTTCTCTTCTTCTCATCTTTATGGTATTTTTAAAGAAAGCTATATAACACCGTATGTTGAGTCTCATTTACAAGTAGGCATTGGGATCTTGATAGGACAGAACAAGTAGTGAAATATTTTTGCAAAAACTACTTTAGATACTTTACAATGTTCATTGTAAACATTCTGTAATTATTTACAGTGGAATTTGAAAGTAGGTTTCTCCATTTTTAATAGCTGTGCAGTTTGCAATCTGTAAAATTTTGTCTGGCCTATTCTAATTAATACTTTCATAGCCTTGAAATTTAAAATACTTTGTGTTACAATGTAAATGAATAGCAACTAAGGCTAAAATTGATAGAAATTATTAGAAGAGTGACAAGCAATCTACAGCCTCTCACTGAAGAAAGCTTCACAAAATAGTTGAGGCTGGAAGGCAGCTCTGGAGGCCATCTAATCCAACCCCACTGCCCAGAGCAAGATCAGCCAGCACGTGTTGCTAAGCTCTGTGTCGTGTCAGTCTGGCGTTTCTCCAAGGACAGACACTCCACAGCCTCTCAGGGCAACCTGTTCTTGTGTTCAACAACCCTCACAGTAACAAAGATTTTCCATTATGTTCACATGAAATTTCCTGTATTTCAGTTTGTGCCTTTGCCTCTTGTCCTCTCAGGGAGCACCACTGAGAAGAGCACGGCTCTGTCTTTTCCTTCCCCCATCAGGTACATACTGATAAGATCCCCCTGAACCTTCTCCTTTAGCTTGCACAGTCCCAGGTCACTCAGGCTCTCCTTGTATGATAGAAGACTGTGTCCCTTAATCATTTTTGTGGCGCTTGACTGGACTCTGTCTCATACATCCAGGTATTTCTTGTACTGGGGAGCCCAGAACTGGACACAGACCTCCAGGTGTGGCCTCACCAGGGCTGAGCAGAACGAAGGATCACCTCCCTTGACCTGCTGGCAGTGCTTTGCCCACTGCAGCCTGGGAGGCTCTAGGCAATTTGAGATGGGTTAGCTTTTAAAAAATACAAATATAGAAGTGGTATTTGGGTTTTTTTCTCTCCTCTTTTCTCTATCAGAAGTTACTTCCTTAGGTAGATGGTGGCGTTGATCACAGCTCTAGTCCATTCTTACTTCCTGAAGCCTTTCCTTCAGAAAGGAAGCCATCAAGTGTTTTTGCTGAAACTGTGATCACAGGATGGAATAAGATGATTATGTTAGAACCAACCACTTAGACACAGGCTCTGGCATATTGTCTTTTTATCTGGAAGTGTTTGGAATGGATTGGATTAGATGAAAATGTCCATTATAAAAAGGCCACTAATTTTCAATATTTACCACACCGTGGTGTCTGGGATACCACAGTTTCTCCCTAAGCTCACAATAGGAAATAACTATGGTAATTGTGTGGTATGGGTTGGCAAATGTTGATTTTTCTGAATGGAAGTCATTGTAGCTACAGCACGTAACAAGATCTACAATAAGACTTCAGTCCTAAGTGTACTGAAAATAAAAGGTGGACATAGTCTGCTTTGTATCCTACACTAGGAACAGCTTTCTCACGGGGACTGCATGAGACTCAAATTATAGTTATTACAGTTCCTGAACAAGTATAAGTATGTGAGCTATAGCTGCCCATCTGAAACATTTTCTCATCACATTTTTTCTTTAAATAAAATTAATGGTCCTAAGGGGAATTTTTTTAAAGTACAAGTAACAGGTAAATTTTACCTCACCGATTTTCACCAAGGAGTAGACACCTAATTGACATTTCCTCTCTGAGTCTTGAAGACTTCTAAGAAAACTTTAGGTCCTAATTTTGTAACTTTGAATTAAAGGTTATTCTTACAGTGTAGTTTCCAGATTTGGGGTGCAAATTTGGAAGGATATATGTGATCAAAAGTCAGTGGGACTGAGGCTTCTAACTCTCTTAATGGCTTTTGAAATTTTTACCCCTGAGGAGCCTTCCCCCTGCTGATTTTGGCAGCCCTCAGCCAAAATCTACAAATGAGAGTTCCTCTTCTCAGATGCTGGCTTTCTGAGCTATTTTCTGTATAAATAGAGATCACGTGGGCTTTAATAAGGTCAGGGAATGTTTTTTAAATGTCTGTGATTTTTTTTTTCCTCAAAACTTAATTTTGCCCATCTGATTTCTGTGGAAGTGGGAACAGATGCCAGAAGCTGAGAACTCCAGCAGCTTTGTGCTCGCGCTTGCAGCAGAGCACTTGTGGGATTGGGACCCTCAATTACTATCACATGTAGAGTTACATACTGGCTCCTAGTGAGATCTGCAAAAGCAGTCTGCTGCTTCTGCCATGTCAAAGCCAGGCTGTTTCAGGAAATACGGATGGTGCTTTGCTCCAGTTTAGTCTGTTCATTTAATGAGTAAGATTACTTCATGAAAGAAGGGGTACATGGAGTGCCTTCTTGAACATAAATCCTCTGTATTGATGCCTCAATTTAAGCGCCTAATTCCGTGCTTAGGCACCATCGTAAGTGACTTTTTATCTCAGAAAGTCAGTTAGTTTATAGCAAAGTCTGACTATTCATTTAGATTCCCTGTCTGAGACAGCTAAGGTTTAGTAATTTTGCTTTGTGCCAAGAAGTAAAAGAGTCGGAGGCATTTCCAGTTTTCTCGATACCACTTTCAGCATGCTTAGTTCTGAGGATACTACTTTTAGCCAGCTGCTGATCAGAAGAGTAGTCTAATTTTGTACATTTTATACCATTTTATATTGTGTTTCTAATTTGAAACTAAAATGCAAGAGACTCATAATGACTTAGTTTTGTTCTCTAAGAAAAGCTGAGTTTGGAAGCACATGGTGTTTGGGAGGGAGCAGTGGTCGCTCTGTGTGAGCGCCGAGGTTTCAAGCAGCCGTTCAGCATCAGAGCTGCTGCATGAATCTGTTGCAGCAAAGTGCAAGCAGGGAAAGGTTATGGGGCCAGGATTGCAGTGCCCAAACCAGGCTTCCTCTGTCCTGCTTATGTACACTAATATGTCTACTTAACCATTCTTTACAGATAATATTATTATCATTACTAAATTAGACTTCTTTTATAATCTTATTTTTGAATGCTGCACATAAATACTGTTTTAAAATTACCTGAGTGGTCAAGCTGATTTAGGAAAATGTGAAGTTGTTTAGCCAGCAACTTGGGAATTTTTACAGCAGTACTTAAAAAGGATTGATAAAACCTGTTGCAAGACTAACTCCATAATTCCAGTGAAGATGCTGAGATTTGCTGCTAGCAGCTTTTTACTGTGTTCGATAAACACAAAAGATAACAGGACTCAAATTTAGGCAGACTTTAGTTTAAAGAGTTGTGAGTACACCTCAACAAAGATAATCCGTTACCTTGAGCTGAGGTACAGAAGAAAAGGAGAAAAATGGTGCCTACATGGAGGGGAAACAAAGACAATCAGGGCTTTCTTCTTGAGCAGCTGCAGCCAGTTCCACTAATGGAAGTGCAAAAGCAGAAACTGGCAGCACAAGGTATGCGTTCGTTTTTACAGATGGCAATGCAGACAAGTTGGTAATTGAGAAGGAAGTGGTGTACGTGAGCTGTTTGACGGGGGACAGCCCATTACAGTACTTTCCTGTGTAATTGACTCCGTGAATTATTGGAGGCAGAATTTCTATTCCTCTTGAATAGGTTTCAGTTGCTGCAAAGTGACATCATTCTTGTGCGGGAAATGCAGGTTTCCAGGTTGCTTTTTGCTGTTTGCTATTGGTCTTAATAAAATCTTAAAAATAAAATTTTGGGTTGCCTCTATGGAAGTCTTTGTCATACTGCTGATATTAAGTGGCAAAATACACCAGAAGTGCGCCTATACCATAGTGTGCTGGCTGCTTTGAGGCACTGGAAGAGACTTAATGGCGGTCACCTTGTGCAAATTGAAGGCTGAGACCATAAAAATACATTATATCCAGTGAAAGACAGTTGAAGGCAACTGCTTTATTAAAAAAAATCATACTTTGTGTAAAATGATGAAATAAATATTTTGCTCTTTGTAAACCAAACTAACATACAGCTAATCAGAAAATATTTCTCATTGTTCATTACAAGTGCTTCATATCATAAATAAGTGGTATAAATATATAAATCACAATGCACATTAAAAAAAAATACGTGAATCTATTTAGTCTGTGTATGTATTTGGCCTGTCAGAAGATCACATACATTTTTAACACACTATGTTTACAAATTAACTCCCACTGACTGTGACAAGGAAATCTTACCAGCAGAAAAAGTTTTATTATTTCATATTTCTGCCACTGCAGCTCTTGAGGGGGAAACTATGAAATTGCCTTCCATAACTGTTTGGGTTGAAAAGGAAATATGATTTGAACTACCTGATTTTCACTGATAAATGCTCGAGTGAATGAAAAATTAGTAAGTCACTGTAAAGTGTATTATGATTATTTAAGTGATCCTATAGTTGCATGTGGCTATTAAGAGAAGATGAAAGTGATGGTAAATTCCTGCCTGTGGAGCTCAGGCTCTGGCTCAAGGTGGTGTCCAAAGCCAGGTCCCTTCCTGCACAGTGGCAGGGGTTGGGTCAGCTGTAACTTGAGGGAGGATGTAAAGGTGAGGAGGTGACGGTGGTGAAGAGTTCCAACAAGTGGTTTACTGGCTTCTTTTCATAGCTCTGTTTTTTTTAATGTAGTAATTTATTTTGATCAGTCATTGTTTTATTTCAGTACAAATCATCCTAAACTAGTATCTTTCTTAACCATTCTTGCTCACTACAACACAAAAAGACTGTAGTTTGCTGCCTGGTTTTGGGGTGGAGTTGGGGGTTTTATTTTGAGTAGTGAATGCTGCTGTCTCTAAGGTAGCTTTACAAAATACAGCTTCAAATGCTGGGGCAAAATCTACTCGTCTTCATTTTTGTTGCTGTTAAAAAAATAATTGCAGTTTACATGAACATTAAAATATTTATTCTCCCTAAGGGATCAGGGGTAGGATTCTGAAAGGCTGCACTAGCAGTAATGTTTAATTTACTGTCTGGGTTTTTTCTCTCTCTAAAACCCCTCTGATTCCTCTCATTAAAAGTTTATGATACAGTATATAACGTAAAAAGATGCTGTCACGATAGAGCATTAAAAATTCCACTAAACTTTCTATAAGAATTAAGTGTGTTATTTTGACTTTCCTTTTTGGGATTTTTACTTTTTTTTTACCTTGTCTTCCCTAATGTCTTTCTTATGTGTCTTTCAAATAGAGCTGTTTAATGCAATTGTTCTTGAAAATGTCTTAGATAAAGAGTTTGGATTTGGCACATTAAATTGACTTAGAAGTATCTGTTAACTCATACTTAAGGTTGAAAACAACTTCTACTTTAATACTCTGCTTTTTGTGTTTCAGTTTTTCACTTCTGGGACAAAAATTTGCTGTGTCTAGTGTATTCCTAAAAGCTGTTGAGGTTATAAAGGGAAGAAAACCTCAATGAGTTCCTTTTTAATTTAGATATAGTTACAGCAAAAGCAACTAAATTTTTAAAATCTGAAACTTCACAGAAACATAGTTATGTCTGTTTTCACAGTAGAGAGAGAAAGCAGTTTGGATTAAAAACATTCAGAAAGGTCTGAGTGCTTTTGCAACCAAAAGAAATGAGGTCTGAAAGATGCCTTTCCCATCTTCAACAGAAGAAAGTAGTGCTTACTGCAACATCCAGATGCTGTCTTGCTGCCCAGGTTTTAAACTTTAATGTAAACCTCACCAAAACTCAAGATAGTCAAATACCTGCTTATATAAGGAGAACAAAGCAGGAATGACGTAGCAGGTGTGGAACAAGAAACTATTTCATACTTCCGGCAGTGCAAATGCAACAAGGATGGATGCAATCACAAGTGCATTGTCCTGTTTTTCTGTACTGTGTGGTACCAGCCCAGTGAGACTAGCTGCTTACAATTGTTGCTCTCCACAGCAAGTCACCTGGCTCATACTGAGCACGTGTGCAGGTTTCCTGGCGCTCTCCTTTTGGACCTCCCGTGGTGCAGGAGAGCATCCAGAGCCGGCATTTTGCCTTTTTTTTGGTGAGGCATATATGGTTGTATTCCCCAACTTCATTGCTGGAAATTGGTCAGGCACATCCTTATTCTTGGGCAACATTTATGATTTCGCTGCACCTCGTGTTCTGGAGCCATGATTACAATGTGCTCTGTTTCTGGCACATTAGGGAGCCCAGAGATGGTAAAAAATCCACTCGGTCCTCATCATATCATTGTTTTCTGTTGGGGAAGTGAAAGTAATCAGCAAAAACACAAGTTTTGTTGTGTCCGAATCAAAGAGGGTGATGTAAGAAAAATCCTTGGCTGCTGCTTGTGGAGCCTATTTGAGTTTCTAAAAGCATCTTCTGGCAGAAATTTTGAAAACAGGATGTATTTGGCACTAGCAGAGTGTCAGGCACCATTGCTTAGTCTAGCTAGCTAAAAAGTCACAGTTCCTGAGCAGTGTTTTTGGCTGTGCTCTTACAGGATATTTTTGCTGCATGAACTTCCACTCAAAAATACCCTGAAAGTTCAGTTCATTATGAAATACTTTTTGTATAATGTGGAGCATAAGTATTCTTCTGCATGGCTACAACGTTTGGAATTGTGTGAAGTGTAGAGTCAATCTTTTAAAATCGAAGGCAGTTTTTATGAAGAAGGGCCTGGCAAGACACCTGAGTGAATCACTTGTTGTCATATTCTCTGCTGGCTTATTGCTTAGCAGAAGGGAGTACTAATAATTACCTTGTTTCAATGAAGTATTGGTAACTAGTGAAAATAATCTAAGGAGTTAAAAAAAATTAGATATTTGGGCTTGATGCTGTATATACCAAGTTTCAGACTTGTTCAATTTGAAATGGTCAAGATATGAAACCATAAAAAATGTGAGTAAATACTCTGCATATCAAGGGTTGTTATGCAATTACATGCTTTCATCATGGTTCTTACTGAGGGAAAACAGTTAATAGAGAGGTCTGCAAGACATATTCAGTGAATAATTACAAACTTTCATAACTTAGTTACATAAAAATAATAATCCACTTGTTCCTTTGCTACTATAAAATACTAAAATGTGTGCATACTTTTTTTTCCCCAGAGCAAAGCCAGTCTGACTTTAGATTTGTTAGAAAGTTATCTGAAAAACTTGAAATCTCCTCTCCCCACACCCCCCAGTTTGGCCAATCTCCAAATTATAAACAGCTGAACTGATTTAAATAAAGTTTTCAGTACCAAAAAAGAAAAAAAAAAGTTACATCTGGGCTGACAAAAACATACGCCAAGTTTCAGCCTAATGTGATTTGAGACAACTGTGATATTAAACGCCCAGACCTCGGAACTGGAAGGGAAGTAGAGACAGGCTTTTTTCTGTACTGGCTCCTTCAGGATTTGGGATTGTAATGTAGTGGCTGTAAGGCTCCAGATGATTAAAGCTTGACTTAGTAGATACATATTTTAGTTATTTAGACCTTTTTGGCTTATTCTTCCAAGGATGTACATGATATTTTCCTTGATAACTCCAGCTATGCAAGTATCATTGATCGCAGACTGAAACCTTTTTATCTGTGGCTCAGACTCTCTCATGACTAGTCATGTTGACCTACATTTACTATGCTGATTTAAGAAATTAACTGTGGTAAGATTACCTTAGAAGGAGAGCAAAAGTTCTCTAAACATATTTCTTGAGAATGGTAGTGGTGGGGCTTAGCAGAGCACTTGAGCCCACGGCTGGGTTTTATGGGGGCTGTGGGCCATAGCTGCTGCACAGGCTTTGCTGGATTTGAGCTCAAGTGCCTGTTTCTTTGCAAGACTACCCAGAAAAGCAGGAATATTGGGCAATATTATTGAGTAGTTCAAATGACGAGTATGCAAAGCCAAACAGACCCATGCAGAAGTACCATCACTAACACTAGAATTGCTAATTAACATTTAGCAACAAAAAAAAATTAAATTATTTCTTCTGACCAATAAGTTAGAAAACTTGGTATAGGAGAAGTAAAGGCCTAGGTTTTTGTTGTTTTTCTTTTTAAGAAACTTCATTTGTCTAAAATAATAGGGTTACTACACTGTAGGCTTTTAAAAAGCTCTCCATTTTTTTTCTTGCAGACATCAAAATTTCTGAGGTGTATTTTGACAAGCAGGTCCATTCTGTGGTTAGCAGCATCTGAGAGTCAAGAATCTTTAGTCCAGTCCTGCCATAGTCCTGTTTTGTGGCAGGAAATCCATTCTAAAGCTGTGTGTCCCCACTATAACTAGCTATTTAATAACCAAAATGCTCAACAAAGTAGCAGCATTTAAGTTTTTCCAGAGATGTTTCAATTCTTCATTTATTAGTATATGTAAGCTATGTTGAAACACTTTGGTACTGAAATAATCAATGCTGATTATCCTGTAAGGTCCTTAAATAAGAGAAGGTAAAGAAAGATAAGATGCAACACTTAGAACAGGACAAAAGAGGAATTTACATACTTTGCATTAAATTTAGGGAAGGATGTTTAGCTGGACTACTTGAAATTTTAAACAGATAAATATTTCTAAGTAGTGAATAAGCAGAGGATTTCAATACATGCAGCTACTACTGTGTATTTTGTAGGTTGCTGTCAGCTGTAGTCATTGTACGATTCCACTGCAACTAATACCCAGTTTGAATCAGATCTTCCTTTAGAAAAGAGAGAAAAAAATTAGTTGCTTTTGTCAATGTTTTATAGATATACTAGCTGCATTGCATTTAATGAAAATTTCTGTGTAACTTCACCTCTGTTCCCCTTCAGGTGTGTAGAAATGCAGCATACAAACAAGACTGCTCTCTCTATATTTTAGTGGTCTTCTATGACTTTGTAGAGGGTATTTCCCAAACTCAGGGAACACGAACAGAAATAAAACGGTGGAAAGACTGACTCAGATTAAGACTCCACTTGGTTAATACGCCACACCAAGAAACTACAGGCCAGCAGACAAGAAGTAGGAATGAAAAGGAACAGTTCTGCAGTTGCAGCTGAATCCTGGCCATATACAGTCATTTCCGCTTGGAAACTTCTCACCCTCCAAGTGGACCAAATTGGGATTAGTCTAGTGAGGCTTTTATTGTACTCGGATGGAAAATATTTCAGCAGCCAGGTGAAGTTGGTCAAGGATATCCAGCAACAAAAAGGATTGGGACCTTCAATGTACTTGTAGATGAGCGCACCTTTCCAGGGCGAGCTGCATCTTATACGCACAACTAGTTAGATGTTTGCTGAAGGACATCAACTACCATTTAGTTCTCCCCTTAGCTACATTGAGAAAAATGTCATATACTACTGCGTCTGATTTAAGAGAAATAGGGGATGATGTACGGGGATGAGAGAGAGATTATTTGATGACAATCTTGATTTTATTGTATCACTTTAAAGTACCACAACCTGCTCTACAAATGAAATTGTGTTCTTGGTTTAAAAGGGCAATTGTTAGCCTGACTTTGTGCTCACTAAAAACATTTCCCCAATCTTGTTAAATTATTGCACTCATTTCAGATTTTTATGGCTGTGCAGCTTACCAGCCCTCGTTTCTTTACATTTCATTCATTTTCCTTGTATTGATGATTAATGGAGGATGTCGAACGTTAGAGTGAGCAGGCATCAGCAAATGCAAGATCATAATTAGTTTAGCTGACGAGGGCCTCTGATAGCACTTGCATCTGGATGGAAAAATTACCCTATAGGGAACTGGCTGCTCACCAGGTCTTTTTAGTGATACTTTGTGAAACACCCGATGAATCAAATGCCCTTTCAATGCCAAGAAAGTGTTCCAGTCTCGAAGCCAAAATTATGTCTGCAGAAAGCTTTCCATTTGAAATGTATCAGAGTACAATTATAACCATTGTATTTTTTTGGCATGAATACCAGTCTTCTTCAGTATGAACTAAAGTTAAATAAATTACTTAAATTTTATGAAACCCTGAAATTTTTACTTATAGTGTTAGTAATTTTTAATTTATAATAAAATTAGTTTTCACCCAGACTGTTTTCCCTGTACTCACTCATTCTTATCTTAGATGGTGAAGGTTTCTTACTGATCGTTTTTTCCCTTTGCAAAAAGGGAACAGAGTTAAAATTTGGATTTTCTTCTCAGCAGAAGAATTCCATTTCCTGCTTATTAGTATTTGGGCCCACAAACACAGCCTGACTTTTGTTTAAATGAGAAGTTTAATGAAATCATTACTCCATAGAAAAAATTCAATGAGCAATACTCATAAACATGCCTACTTTTAAATATTCCTGGATCATTATGAAAGCTGATGAATGCACAGCTCAGTCTGGTTAAAATCAATTTGTGTTTAGGGAAGCTTTACTGTGCCCTTCTTCGCCTGACTAAAATAAAATAAATAAATCTATCTGTTGATGAGACAGTGTTTTCTGGGGTTTCAAATGAAGTTCAGAAGAGGTCTCATTCAAGAATGCTTTACTTTTATTTTTTCATAGTGGGCTCCAGGAATATATGGTAGCTTATACTACCATATATTATGATTTCAGAAATAAGTGGAAAAGACTGTGTCGTGTATTCAAATACATGAATTTGTACATGAATTTTAACAACTCTGTTAAAGGAATTAGTATGACACAGGCACAAACTGTAATTAATTGAACTGGTGGTGTTTCAGAATTCTTGTTAGCAATCACACTTTTAAATAAAGCTAGCTATAAAGAAATAATCTGTTGTGAAAACAGGAGAGTTTACAGAATGTTCTATCAGCTTCCAAGGTTTTTTTTTCAGAATTTGCTGTTTAGAATCCATCATTAAATGCACAAAACCTGAAGTTCAAAAAGTTAAGGTTGTTATTCTGAAAAGGCTTTGGTGTTTCACACACCTCATCCATCACTCTGGGGTTAATTATAATGAAAATCAGTGGTGCCTATTAAGCACAATTGAACCTGACCTCATTATGGGCAGTGTGGTTTTATACTGTCATTGTTGCCAGTCTAGAGACAAAACTCCTGTGTTGATTTGTCCTAACTCCACAGCTCATGTGACTCACCTCTGACCTGTTTTTTTTCCCTTTTTCTTGCCTATTTCAGAGACGTAGAGGCTCGGGTGTTTTCTGTGCCAATTGCCTGACCACAAAGACCTCTCTCTGGCGGAAGAATGCAAATGGTGGCTATGTATGCAACGCGTGTGGCCTCTACCAGAAGCTTCACTCGGTAGGAAGAACTCACCGGTTTGCTCAGTAGAAAAAAAAAGCTGCCCAGCTTAGCTGTGGTCTTGTCTGGTTGTGTGATTAGTACCACTCCCTGGCCTGCAGTTAATTTCCTAACAGGGTTTTGCAGAATGGTCACTTTGGGATCAGTTGTGATGCATTATGAAACAGCCTGGGATGCTGTGAGTAGATGTGTTTGAGATCACCAGTGATGCATTTAATTATGTTGATACAAAACAAGGGGAAAATTATTTCTTTTCTGGGAATTCCTTTTCAAGGCATATGATATGCTGTTATGAAAGCTTTCTAAATTCTAGAGTCCTCATAATAAAAACCAAAATTCTTGACATTAGACATCACATCTATATTAAAATATCTCTTGAAACAGTTTCTGTATACTTTGACATCTCTTACCTCCTTTATTCTTGATAGTAAATTTCCCCGGAGATATGGGGTGGTGGGGTTTTGTGTTCTTTTCTTTACAGTTCTTAAATTCTGCTGGAAGATAAATATCCAAACAAGGAAACTATTCACTTGAAGGCGCTCATCACTTGGTGAGGGGAAGATTCACCATCCCTCAGGATCAGTCAGGGAATAAATAATCATGGTCTGTCTATATTGCTTTTCATCTTATTGACACTTGACTTGATCCTGAAAGATGTTGAATGCTCTGGTCCAGGTCCAGGAAAGCCATGCTGAAGTGTTTCCTTGGATCAGTGCCAAAATGCTTGGAATCTTTTAGGTTAAGACCCACTGGTTAAATATTATCCTTGCTGTCTTTAATAGGCACACATAGGAGAGTCAGGTGACTAATTAATTAATTTTTACAACATTCCTGTGAAATTAAAAAGTGTTACTATTATTCAGAAATGGAAACCAAGGTAGTCTTTGGGAGTTTGCCAGGGCAATGTATCAGAGCAGGTTTAGAGCCTAACTCAGAAATAAATGTGGTGACTGAGAGTGTGCATTTTTTAAAACATTTTCCAGAAATTAAATTTGAGACATAAGTTTCTCAGTGGTCTTCTCTACTGCCCATACGATAATCCTGTTTACATAACATCCTGCCAAACTAGCCCACTTTATAAAACAAAAAAAAAAATTACAATTTCAAAAGCAGCATGGCCATCACCAGTCTGAAGGGTTGGCTCTGTTTGCCATATGTATCATTCTGGGGTCAGTCACTGTTTTTGAGGCCCAGAATAGCCCAGTCAGGCCAGTAATATCTAAGAAGATGGTCTTGGCCAGCATCTTGGCTTGATCTTGCTTCAGGTATCATCTACCTGGACACCTCTCAAAGTTGTAGATAGAATGTATAATTTAAGGAAAGTGATCAGTTGTGAACATCCACAAAGATTTTAAGAAGGACAGTTTGATTTTTTTATTTGATATTTGAGTCTGGTTATTTGTAGAACTTCCATTTGCAGACTCCATTTTCCCTTTTTTAAGTATACTTTTCTCAGCTGTAGTGTTGGATCTTACCATGATTTTCAGCATAACTTTTTGAACAGATAAAAGCCACAGGGATCAGTTTTGAATTCCAGCACGACTTGGATCATCCTTATGAACCAGTAGGAATGAACTAGTGTACTTACAATAACGTTTATTAGAAATACAGTGTCAGAGTTTATTTTATGCGTCTCAAAAGCAAGAAGCTGGCACTATCTCTAAGCTCCACTGCTTAAGCATGGCAATAAGCTGCCATTCAGTGGACATTTGACATAAATATCTTCAATTGAACTCTGACCAAACAAATGAAAATAATTTAATTAAGCCTTACTCTGCTGTGGTATGATAGCAATTCCTTTATAAGTAGGAGTCTGAAATAATCCAACAAATCTCTCCTTTGGGACACCTTTTGAGGCAGTCCTGTGCAAAAGGATGCTCTTTAGATGGACACCAGAAAGATGAAAATTTCTTTTATGTCTGCCTGTCTGTTCAGGAAAAATTGCAGTATGTGTCATGTTTTGGACACATGGTTTTGAATTAAGGGGTCTAGGATGATGCAGTTGTTAGGGAAATGTCCAAAACTATAAAGTGGCAAGTGAATAGAATTCTCTTCTGCAAGACCCCTGTTCATCTAAATTATGCTACACTGCTGAGTAAAACTCACCTGTAGTAGTTTGCACGTTTTTTAGCTCCCTTTGATTGGATTATTACTATCTAGCACTACCATCCTCATCAACTCAAGCCTAAGGTACCTTTTTCACTTTCATTTAATAAGAAGTATCTGATCTATCAGATACTACTAGGTGATAGTGACTGACAAATATTAACATGGTAGTGATTTCTGCTATAAGTTACATTTCTATTTCTATGATACCCTTGAATAATTTTTCAGTGTGTTTTCAAAAAAGTTCCATCTATCTAAGGGGTAATTTACATTAAACTTGCCACATTTTTCACATTTCTCTCCTTTAATGCAATCAAATATATTAAGAAATGTGTAATTATAACCCAAGAGTATATTATTAAAATAGTTTTAGTGAAAAAATGCATCTTACTTCAAACATATACACAATATTCACATTTGCTGTCTTCTCAGAGTCATGAATTTGACCATTATTATTGTAGTGCTGTACTTCATTTTTAAATAGCTTGAACTTGGTCAAGGATTGTTCCATGGTGATTCCTTGACAACATCCTTGGACTAATTCAGTGAAGAATTGCAGCATATTCTAGGATTAGTCTAGAGGAGGCTCCACTTTCCCATGGCATTTGAGAAATCTAATCACAATAATTTATTGAACCATTGTTGAATTTTTTGTTTTCTTTTTTTCAGTTACTTATATTATTGGAGTGGGGAGATGGCCAGTTGATACAGAAATGGCAGAAATATTTGTGATCATCTTCAATATATTATGTCTAACATAAAATTAAGGATCTGACATAGGCCATTTTAAAAGTAAAGTTCGGATAATGTTTCCACTATATTCTAAACTTAATGCCCCACTGAAAATCAAGAAGTGACCTTAAAATTTTCTATTTGCCTTGGTTGTAACCAAATACAGGATATTTTTATCTGCACCTTACTACTATGAATAAGGAAAATGAGTAGATTTACACCACTAAAGAGTACATTTTAATCATCTAAGGGCTGGTTTAATCAGATGAGCACAGTCATTGGCAAGCTGAAGAATTTTAAAGTTGAACCTACAATAACTTTGAATAGCTGGAGCCCCAACAAAGTGTGTGAGGGTCCCTAATCTCAGGTAGGAAGATGTTTCCCTCAACTACTTCCGTAATCAGACTTCCTACCTGTAGCATGAAGAGTAAGACTAAAAGTATTTCCAAAATATTGAAGGGTTGTCTGGAATCCATATAAAAATAGTCTGTAGTGTTTAGCGTTTATTAAGAGCAACAACAACATTGTAAAATCTCACACAGCATCTGAGTTACAATTGTCATAAAAATGCAAGGAAATTATACAGACCTTATAATAAAAATTATATGCATATGCATATTAATTGGCTATTGATTGGTCAAACTATAATCTTTATCTGAATAGAATTTACATAGAAAATATTGTATTTTTTTTAACGCTATTTTGTCTCAACTTTGATCTGTGTAAGGAGGCTGGTTCAGGTGCTGTTTTTCTGCCAAGTTTAAATTTCTTGTATTAAAAATCTAAATCAAAGTGTGTATATACTTCTGATTCAGCATTTTAACAGGAAGTAAAATCTTAAAAAATAGCTGCACTGTCTAAAATGTAGTTAACCATTAAGAGTAAGCCAACTGCAGGAAAATAAATAAGTGAAAGGAGAGGAATATGGCAACTCAAGAGAGAGACTAAATCTCTGCAAATATTAGAATGGGTGCTCTTCCAGCTCTGGATGTTTTCGTATTAGCTTGAAGTTGTGAATATACTAAAAATGTAGTTACATTCAAGGTACAGATTACTTTGGATATTGACTGTAAGCCAAAATTAAATCTGCTTTTAAAAACAATGTTAAAATTTCTAAATAAACATTTAAGTAGAATACTGGGGCGGGGCGCCCTTTTCTGGCCTCCAACCAAAACGGGATTATGTGCCTTTGGGAAGAAGAATGTCAGCTGCCAACACACCAAACTGAATGACTTTTAGGTAGTTTTTGTTGCTTTACCAGTAGAGAAACATACTGATGGTGCAGCACCATTTTTCATTCAGAGGCTATTGCTTTTCTCTTGGGGAGCTTTAAAGGAAACCTAACTGCTGTCATTCCTTGTGCCATTTTTTTGTTTTCCACACAAAGGTATTTTCACTTCTCTCTAAACAGGTCTCTAACATGAGCTGGTGTAGGGTAGTAGCAAATGGAAACTTCAGAAGTCCTCACTTGGTTCTTCCCTCCGCCTCTTTGTGATGCTTATTTCTCTACAGATTGCTTTTGCCCTGCCTTCAGGGGATGCCTTCTCTCCCTCATGACTTAGTAGCACATCTGTAACACTTAGAAAACAGTGCAGTTGGGGTGAAGGAGGGGGAGTTGGTACCAAAGAAGAGGCAGACCTTTTGGTGCATAGTTTTCCTGGGCTTTCTTCTCCATGTTTCTTAGTCCCTTTCCGCCCACCACCTTCCCACTCAGCACACAGTGGACCTGCAGCCCTTTTGCTGTGTGACAGCAGTGGTGGTCAGCAAGCCCTGTGTGTGCTGGTGTTTTCTGTCCAGGTCAGAGCAGGGTGAGTATGAAGGTAAGTTCATTGCTCAGTTCTCATCCCTGTGCAAACTCCTGCCTGAGAGCAGCTCTGGTGGCACAGTGCACAGAACAGCACTTGTGCAGAGAGCCTTCCATCTCCCACCTCACCCCCAGCTCTCAGCACCCACTTTCAACATGCCTCCCCCAGAAGTTTTTAGGAGTATGAGGTAATAAATGGTTTGACAGCTTGGATACTTCATGCCTTTTTAAGTAAATAGGTACAGGATGTCTAAGACAGTTGACTCAGGTTGATAAAACAAGCCATTTTATAAGGGGCCATGAACCGGCATTTGAATTGAAATTTGGTCTTTCCCGTAACATTGTTGTAATACAGCTCTTCACAAAAGAAAAGATAAATTTGCATGAGCATGGTCTCACAGATTTGTTTAATGTGTCTTTCTTTTTTCCTTTTGTTCATTCTCTGTGTGTTCCATGCAGACTCCCAGGCCTTTAAACATCATTAAACAGAACAATGGTGAACAGATCATTAGGAGACGAACAAGAAAGCGCCTTAACCCGGAGGCACTTCAGGCTGAGCAGCTAAACAAACAGCAGAGGAGTAGCAATGAGGAGCAAGTCAATGGAAGCCCCTTAGAGAGGAGGTCAGAGGATCATTTACCTGAAGGTCACCAGAGAGAAATTCAGCTTCCCAGCCTCGGTAAATACGAGGCCCCAGGTTCATTGACTAAAAGCCATTCTGCTCAGCAGCCAATATTGGTCAGCCAAACTCTGGATATTCACAAAAGGATGCAACCTTTGCACATTCAGATAAAAAGTCCTCAGGAAAGTACTGGAGACCCAGGAAACAGTTCATCGATATCAGAAGGGAAAGGAAGCTCAGAGAGAGGCAGCCCGATAGAAAAATACATGAGACCTGTGAAACACCCAAACTATTCTCCACCTGGAAGCCCTATTGAAAAATACCAGTACCCACTTTTTGGACTTCCGTTTGTACACAATGACTTTCAGAGTGAAGCTGACTGGCTGAGATTCTGGAGTAAATATAAGCTGTCTGTTCCTGGGAATCCACCCTACTTGAGTCATGTGCCTGGCCTACCAAATCCTTGCCAAAACTATGTGCCTTATCCCACCTTTAATCTGCCTCCTCATTTTTCAGCTGTTGGATCAGACAATGACATTCCTCTAGATTTGGCGATAAAGCATTCCAGACCTGGGCCAACTGCAAATGGTGCCTCCAAGGAAAAGAGTAAGGCACCACCAAATGTAAAAAATGAAGGTCCCTTGAATGTAGTAAAAACAGAGAAAGTTGATAGAAGTACTCAAGATGAACTTTCTACCAAGTGTGTGCACTGTGGCATTGTCTTTCTGGATGAAGTGATGTATGCATTGCATATGAGTTGCCATGGTGACAGTGGACCTTTCCAGTGCAGCATATGCCAGCATCTTTGCACGGACAAGTATGACTTCACAACTCACATCCAGAGGGGCCTACACAGGAACAATGCACAAGCTGAAAAGAATGGAAAACCTAAAGAGTAAACCTTAGCACTTAGCACAATTAAACAGAAATAGGTTTCCTTGATGGGAATTCAATAGCTTGTAATGTCTTGTGAAGACCTATAAAGCACTTCATATAGAGAGCATGCCTTATCCAATATTAAATCCCTTGTTACTTTCTTTTTTTTTTTCTTTTTCTTCTTTATTTTTTCCTTTTTTTTCTTTTTTTTTTCTTTTTTTTTTTTCCTTTTAAATGAGTGGGTTACCAAGAAAAAAGAACAGTTGGATGGTGGCCAGAAGGGAAGGAAGATAATTCAGTGGGACATGGCCCACCAAAGCTAGCCAGAATGCAGTGAATCATGCCGAATAACCTTGAGAAAATTTTACTGGACAATTAATACCTTTGCTGTTGTGTAAGAGACATAACTGGCAAGAGTGCAAAGATGTGTATATGTATATACTGCTGCAGGGGTGTAGTGAACATATGCACATTGTATATAAGAATTAGACATGTTAAATATACAGAGTTAAAAGGTCATTTTCTTTTCTTTAATTTGGGCAAATTTCTGCCCTACAACATGCCTTAGGATCACATTGTCCTCAGAGCTTTGGCAGCAATGTCATCTATGTGTTTCTCAGACTCAGCTGATTTTTAGCTACCATTTTATCACTACATTCTTTCTGGCACGCTTTAGTCTAGGAAAATCATTTTGTGCAAGTGAATTCTCTAATACAGAAGCCACACTCCAGGTTTAATTTGCATAGAATAAGGTAACCTGCTGTATTTTATTTTAATATATTTTTAATATATTACATTACTAAACCTTAAAGTCTAAGGTTACTTCTCCACAGGCTTAACATTGCTATACATACCAGTCAATCCCTTCAGTAGACTTACACCAGCTTTTGCTAAGTAGCATTAAATGTCTTCATAGTACTTTTTAATACTTAAAGCTTTTTAAAAACTATCCATGAAGGGAAAGCTCCTCAGCATAACTGCTCAGGGAAATAGGGCTAAATAACTAAATATTAAATAATTGGTTAAAGGTGCTGTTAGACGAGCCTCCATGCTTGCTACAAGGGTGTACAAGAACTGACTTTAATCATTTTCATTATAGTGTCCCAACCAGTAGTTTATTATTTTGCCACAGGGATGTAGAAGATATTACAAGCTACTGGATGCACTGTCAGATTAACTTATTTCATTAAAGAAGTTGGGAGAACAAATAGAAAAAAACCTTATTTTTCTAGTAAATATTAATGTATTACATTTCAAATAATGGTGCCTGACATATTGAATAATTATTTTCTACAGTGTACGTATGCAACAAAGATATTCCATCATGCATTAGAGTCAGTTCTGGCTCTGCCTCGCTGTTTACATTTGCAAATGTAGCAAACAAGGTAATGAAGCAACTATTTCTATTGCAGTAGGTATCTTTTTTTCTGTGTGTGTGCATTAAAGTTGTAAACGATAACATGAAATGAATGAAATTTGTTGATATTAATGGTATGAAAAACAAGAAGGAAATGAAAATATTTTTATGCCTACTTAGGAAAAAAGGGTAGCACTATTCATTCCAAGTACTTTTGTATTCTTAAGCTCTTAACTCACATTGTTATGCTTAAAATGATAAACATATATCCTCTTTTTATTGCTTTGTCTGTGTTTCAGAAGAAACATTTCAGAAATTATTTTGATAAGTGCTGTTTGACGATGCAGCACTGATATTTTATTGCATTCTGTAGTAGCATTGCACTCCATTTTTACAATATTACGCAGTTGCTTTTTTGTTTTGTTTGGGTTTGTTTCTTTTTCGCAGTGCAGGGTCTTAGTTCCTTATGGTTGGATGGCAGGTGTAGCTCAACTGGTTCATGAATGTTGCAGTGAATGAAGTTTAAAATGTCTTTCTGATATTATGTTGTCTTTTATTTCTCCATTCATGCATTTTATTTTTAAAAATGTTCTATAAAAATATCTCTGGACTAAGTCCTCTCTTGAGATTATATGTAAAGGGTCCTATTCTGATCTCACTTACATGCCGCCTTTCTCAGATTTTCATGTAATTGAACTAAAGTATCATAAAAAAAAAAAAAAAGTTCTTGTATTTAACTTACCTGAGTCTTACCACTCTCCCTGCTAGTATTTGGTGCACTTATTAAGATACTTAACCAGATAAACAGGGAGGTGGGAAATAAAAGGAGAGCTGATAGGAAATGTCTTATAGGGGTTGGCAAAAGGAAAACCAGGAGGGAACTGGCCTAAACATTCAGCACTTTGATAGTCTTTTGAGAAATAATGTGCCTAAAGCAGCTGGCAACAAACATCACCAAGCATGAGAGGCACTTAACACAGTTGATCACCAAAGGTCTCACTGACCTTGGCAGTATTTAGGTGTTACATTCTCACAGAGGTGAAACCTTATTGCACAGTTTCTCTGATTTGTTAGGCACAGACAGGCTATTGTTCAGCATTAGGCTGCATTCCTTCCTGCTCCACCCATTGCTTCTTTACTGGTGAGCAGCATATGAAACATCCCACTCAATCTGCTGTGGTTGAGTTCTGTAACCCTTCAGTAGTGTTCTAGGTTAGCAAAGGATGTTGGGCCACATTCTTCTTCTTCTATTTTTTAGATGAATCTCCAGCTTGATACCAGTGACAAAGTCTGGTTATGTTTTTACTATTGTTCTCCAGTAATAAGTT
This sequence comes from Leptocoma aspasia, assembly GCA_013399835.1. NCBI lineage: Eukaryota > Metazoa > Chordata > Aves > Passeriformes > Nectariniidae > Leptocoma > Leptocoma aspasia. The sequence goes on along the minus strand of VXAX01001107.1, from coordinate 54,703 downwards.
CTGACTTGGTTTTTGTGGATTTATTTTTGTTGGGTATTTTCTGTTTCTTTTTTTTTTTTTTTCTGTGGGGACTGAAAAAGATTGCCCTCATTTTGTTATGTCAGGGTCCAGTGTGTGTCCTTTTCAGCTTTTCCAAGGAAGATGTTATACTCAGTAAGCAGTGATCTTTATCAGCTTCAAAGGTAGCTGCCTGCATATTTTCAGTAGTTACTGGTTTGACTTACTTCATTTAAGACCTACCAGTTCCTCTGGATTCTTCATTGATAGAAGCTGCATCTTCATGGCAAAATATTTTAGAGGGACATGTGCATTGTAAAACTTGAGCACTACCCTGAACTTCATAACACTTCTTGCTAAACTCAGAAGCAGAGGCAAATTAACAGGAAATACACATATCAGGGTTTGGGGATGAGGAGAAATGAAATCTTATGAGTGCAAAGAACAGGACAGAGCTCTGAATGTTACTATTGCACACCTAAATGGTGCAAATAAAATTTGAAAAAAAAGTTCATTGTTCTTGCCATGACATATTGAGATGTTCTAAGATTTCTGCTTTTTAAGAAATGGGATTTTGCTGTAGCCTGTTCTCTTTGACTGGGATAGGGGGAGCACAGTTTTGTTTCTTAACAAAAGAGAGGTGACTCCATCCATCTTCCAGACCCCTTCACAATGGGTACTAACAAAAAGAAAAAAAAAAACTGACACTGGAGAAGAATAATCTTATTTAATAACTTTCAGATGGAAACCAATGTTAGCACACACAAGTAATTACTGCACCCACTGTGTTTCAATCAACTTACAGCACTAAAAATTGAACTTTCAAACAATCAGCCTTTGTTCTCAATTTGTCAGTGGCTTCAAGGTGGTGAACTTCTCTTACTAAAGGAATGGTAGTTTAAGATCTTAAAAGGTATCTCAAATTGGACAACCAAATAAGTAGATGTTTCAAAACTAGAGGATTTGTGGTGCCTGTCACTAATCAGATTGTGGAACAGGCGCAGTGTTTCCAATAACTCTCTGTATAGATGGAGCCATCCTGTGACATCATCTGCAAACCAGATAGTCTCTAAGCTATTGCTTCATGGCTGCTGCCCCCTCAATGCTGCAGGAGATGAAGATGTTCCAGAGCACAGTTTGTGTGCAGGTGCTAAATTTAGACTACTTTCCAAAAGAGGTGTTGCACCTGATTGCCACTGTGCTGGTGAAACTCCTCCCTTCCTTTTTCATGGACTATCCAGAAAGGGGGAAAGACACTGGATGCACATATCTTGGTTTTGCCTAAAAAAGACACTGTTGTCTATTGTGACAGTTTTAAAGAGAGAGAAAGTTGAGACATCTCAAAAGGTTGAGACACACTGTGAGCAATAGATTATTTCTGCAGTTAGAGGGGCAGCAGGACAAGTGACTGATGCTAATTGTATACAGTGCTGAAATGTAGTGATTGTGCAATGGGAAAAACTGATTTGGCAACTGTGGATTAGTACTCAGTTCAGGGACAGACTTTCAAGTCCACCCTTGGACTGGACACTGTTGTTTTGTAGTCATAGCTACTTGCTTTATGTGCTAAGGATGTTGTCTACCATCTGCTTTTTGCCCAGTATGTCTAAATATATTCTCATATTTGCTCCTGTATTGATTTTTCTTGGCTGACTTAACATGCTAATTCCTAATACTGGTCAGGAAAAGCCAAGGAGATTAGAAGGTCGCTTCTGTGCAGCCAGAAGGGTAGATATATTTCCTTCTGCTTCTGTGGAGACAGTTATGCTTGGCAAAGAGCAGTGAGCAATTTGTCAGCATATCCCAAATATGATAGATAAGTGAGAAATCCCTTCTAAACTTTTCTCTAAAGTTAAGATGGGCCAAGTAAAATGATGTACTTAATTTTCTCACCTCAGAATAGGATTCCTCACTACCCTCTTCCTCACAGCTTTTATTTCATTCAGCCAGCTCTGGAAAGCTGGCAGTTGGGGAGATGCTACTTGTATCGTAATCACACACACCCCAATTTACTTTAAGAGGATAAAAGATAATAAGTAAATGGTTGATAGCCAGATAAATACCTGTTTCATTTGATTCTTTGTTACACTAAGTAAAATTCCTTTACTAGGAAAGCAAAATTACACTTAGTAAAGTAAAAACATCGTGACAGCTACCACAGTTTTCCATTCCTATCATTTTGGCCTCTGAGCTCTGTGTAGGAGAACAGGAGAAAAGGAAACATCTCAAAATGCCATTGTAAATTTAGCTTATAGAAAATTCACCAGCAGGAAAAGGAAAAAAAAAAAAAGAAAAAAAAATTGCTTCTTAAAGAATGACTTCATGTTGCTAAAAACCATCATTAAACTTGTAGCCCTGATTTGACTCTAGAATGCTGGCTCTTAATGTTTTGTCCTTACAACACATGGATGTGTTTTTGTTCTGTTTTGTTTTGGGGTTTTTTGTTTTGTTTTGTTTTTTGGTTTTCATAGTGCATGTTCATTTCTACTCACAAACATGTTCTTGGTGTATTTCTTATGCAAACAATCTTCAGGCAGCAAAGATGTCTGTTACATCTAAACTTGAATAATAAAGTTTTACCACCAGTTATAAATCAGATTTGTGTTGTTGTTTCTGGGGAGAATGTAATGTCATAGTGTCACTACACCATGGTGGGGTTGGGGAGGAGAACAGTCTGGAGTGGAGCACGATGGGGCCTGACAGCATCTCTGAGTAATGGCTGGTGATTATGGCTGAAAGGCAATGGCAGCATCATTCAAATGGAAAAGGCATGAAAAGGGAAGAGGTCCTTGAAAAACACATTAGCCCTGTCACAGTCCTTCAGTACATAGGGCTTTAGATGTGATCCAAATCTCATTCAAATTAATGACAGGATTTGAGTAAAAGTCTCTTATAATGGAGTTTGAACATTTTTCAGTACTCCATCATTTTGGCATGACATTACTGGTTTTATCTTCCTGCCCCATGGAAGAGGAAATACTGCAACAATTTGGAGAAATTATGAAAGAAAGACTGATACTGAAATGTGATCAGGTACCCAGGGTCACCAGATCTACACCTCAAGTTCATGATGGTCGTGAAATAATTCCTGGTACTCAGGACCATGGTTTCACATCATACCCACAGCTCTTCCAGGAAATCCTGCTGGCTCCCATCACCCAGGTTTTTGAGGCAGTGGTGGCTCAGGAACAGAGAATACCACCTACAGTGTTGCTGCCATCACTTCCTTCAGCAACCTTGGAGGTTTCCTCAGAGATCCCAACCAAAGCACTGACCAAATCAGCTCAGCCTGGCATTTCTGTTCAGATGAGCTCACAGATCTGGGTGGTATGGCTTCCAGCCATCATTTCCATTATGCTGTAATTTCCTTTTTCCATAGGTTTTGTATCATCTCCATAGTTGAGAGCTAGTTCACTCTCATACAGAATATTGTTTTAAAGTAACACAAAATGGTAAAATCTGTTTATGATGGTAACGTAGAAATGTTCTAGAGCTTAATTTTAAAAGCACCATGCCAAAAATAACTTCTGTGACTCATTCTTCCAGTGAATTTGGATGTAAAACCCTATGCATTTTCAGTCTCTTTTTAATTTCCTGACATTAATAAAAATAATAACTGTAGCAAAGAGAAAAAAAAGGCTTTCATATGGTAGGAGAACCAGTTTTGGCGACATCAATTATGCATTTTGAAAAAGATGCTACATGCAGAAGCTGGTCAGCATGCATTGTGTAACTAGATATACATATTCTTACACTGGTATAGAGTGTCTATACCAGTGTAAGAATTTTATAAAAACTCTATGTACATATACAGAGAGAGAGAGAGAGAGAGAGAGAGAAAGTTTGCATATGTACAGAGTTAAAATTTAAAAATTACATATTCTGTTTTAAGAACGTCTTTTGAGAATAACAAGATTTAATCCAAATGTCTGTTATAACTATAAAACTATCCCTGACCAATGCAGTATGTCTTTAATCAGAGTTCAAAAGTGTTTCATAGTGCACTTCTATCTCCAGATACTTAAGTGAACTCATAATTGTGGGAGCTGATGACCTCAAATGTTCTTTGTGGTTCCACTATTTGTATAGTCTACTTACATTGTTAATGCCTTCCTCTTACAACAGCAGCTATATATATAAGTAACTCATATAAGTGCACACCAACATAGCTATAAGGTCTTAATATGCTATTATAGGGTTTAAATTTGTGCCAAGAATCTAGGGACTTCTTGTTCTAGCAGCAGTGTCCTTGATTATTTCCTTTTAACTACTGTCATCTTTTGACGTAGGTCAAAACTCTGTTGTCCCAAGTACAGCCAGCCTGAGAATATAAAAGATAATACATCTGCTAGTAGCAGGTCCTGGCCTTTATCCAGTGATATTTATAAATGTATGAAGTTTAAATTGGAAAAAAAAAAGTAAATATCAGAAAAGGTGTTAATACAGCAGAAAATGGACAGAATGAATAAGCAGGGTGCTTCATTCCATATGGAGGGGAAGCGGGGTCCTTTCGAGAGTATTCTATTATTAGAAATGGCCTAGTTTTCTTACAACCTTATTTATTATAAATCACAAACAAACCTGTCTTTATAAGATTGTTGGCAGTGAGGATATCAAATCAAGGAACAGAATCTCAGTGAAGCTGTTCACTGGAAGTTTAACTGTGATGGGAAATTAGGCTGGACAGCTGGGACACCTGAAACCTGATGGAGGTAGAGTTTGTACTGACACAAGCTTCCTTTGCTTTCCATGAAGAGTCTGACTAATCCCTGTGTGCAGAGCAAGAGTGTCAGTGGGTCCTTTCTGCAAATGAAAGTGTCTCCTACACATCCAAAGGAATAGAAGTGTCTTTCACACATTGTGGTTGCAATGTCAGTGGAGCTGTCTGATTCAGCTCCAAGTGCTGCTGTGGAATTGACAGCTTAATGGTGGGATTGATACAGTGACAGTTGTGTCACCCACCTCCAAACAACTCCATCAGTGCTGATGTAGTGTCAGAGGACTTGGCCAGAGAAGAAATACGACCATTTAAAAGAATAGGAAGGAAATACATTTAAAAAAACAAAAAAACCTTCGGTTATGATACTGTGTAAAGATGATGGCTTAAATCTGCCACAGATGTGCTTTTTTTTTTTTTTTTTTTTTT
>VXAX01001107.1:0-46861 GCA_013399835.1 Leptocoma aspasia | reverse complement strand
AAAAAAAAAAAAAAAAGAATTTCGGATTGGAACATGAGGACTGGAAAAAGTATTAGTGGAGCAAGAGTGAAATGTGTGATTATATTAAAAAAAAACCTCAAGCAAATATAATAGTTGTCAAACATGTACAAATTAAAGGTTATTCCTAAGAAGTTCATAAGACTATTTACAAGGCACAAAGGATAGCAAAGTTCCAGGGACTATGGGAAGTGTTGGATCTGACTGCTGTTGCACAAGATGTTGATCACTTGTTGATCAAGGGAACATGCCTTGGGTAAGACAAGGCCTTTTCTTCATCAGCTGCCTGAGACCACAGTTTCAGGAACACTGCAAGCTGGAAATCCTGCCAAAAGCTGCAGACCCACTCCCATCTGCCCTGCTCTCTCTTCTACTCCTGCTCTCTTCCTTCTACTAGCACAAATATTTGTGTCTCCCACTTGCCCCAAAAAGCTGACTTTTAACCCCCATGAATTCCCTGATGCAGTTCCCAGCACAGTGACAAAAACACCTGTGTCAGCAGTAAGTGGAGGTAAAATGAGCAGACAGCGATGTGGAAAAAGGCAGTGTGAGATTTTTCTTGGCAGCTATTATCAGTCTAAAGTTTTCAGAAAATTACAGTCTGGGGGGCTGGACTGGTCCTGGTTTAGAGCAGATTCTCATCTATGCACAACACTGAATTTTTTTGCTCAAGGTCTATATACAGGATGAGAAGTAAAACTGCAGCTGCAATACCTTGACGATCTTCCTTTCCCTGTGCCAGCAGCTGCTAGGGATGCCCCCTCGTCCCCTGGTGGCCATGGCTCAACTGTCCTTCAGTAGCACAACTGCAAACAGTCTGCTTTTCCTTACACTGAAACAGTGGGCAAGTTGTGACATTTTCTTATGTTCAAGAGCTGCTTAGTGCAAGTACTTACTTTGCCCATGTAAAAACCCATTGCTAAACTGTGCTTGTACTCCACTGAGCCAAGCACTGCAGACTCCTCACCAAAATAAATCACTGCAGGATGATGCCTCAGGTTTTAGCTTTTATATTTTTCAGATTCTGTACTGCTTTAGTGTGTAGGTCTGAGCTTCATATTAGGGGATAGTAAGCTGTTTTCACAAAGTAGCCAGACAAAACAATTCCTTCTCTAGCTGGGGACGAAGGACAAATGATCCAAATTTCAGGCCCAAGAGCATAAACAACATGGACTGAAGAGAGAAAAACAAGAAGGATGGGACTTCATGGGCTAAAGCTATAATTGGACAGTTAACTCCAGGATGCTAATGGACCAGAACTTATAAAAGTACGAGACCCCATGACTGGTTGTCCATTTTGTGACCATTTTGGGTTCCTCTTGGGTGTAGCCCTGGCTGGGCTCTTGCGGTGCCCAAGGTGTATCCATTGAGGCCTTCTAATAAATTCTTACTTTATTCTTTAACTCTGTCTAGTCTCTGTTCTAGGTCAGCCTTCACAAGGCATCAAGGAGAGAAGACAAGAACGTAAAGGGAACTGGATGGTGAAAATTTAAGGGTTCCTCTCTTCTTTTCTGTGCTCATTAGGTAGGCAGTTTTTACTTTGTAGTTTTTTCCCTTGCTGTTTCTTTCTCCAGTCATGCCTTTGATTCCATTCTGCCCCTTACAGCTCTTCACTGATTGCTGCATAATATACCTCTGCATAAAAAAAAAAAAAAGCTAATTTGTACTTGACAATGAAAGACTCACAAATATTGTCCCTGGCTTTGCCTATGGAACCACCAAAACATCTGATTTGAATCAAACTTGCAGACTCTCTTCAATTCATGGTATTCCCCTTCTCCTCGATGCTTTTATAATAATTAATACTAATTTACTAAGACAAAGTTCTGTGATTGCTCATTAGTCACCTGAGACTGGAAATTCTCAACCACTGATGGCCTGGGTAACACCAGAAGGTTGTACAGAGGAACAAGCTGCAGAAGAGGGGCAGGTGCTTTTGTTTTGTGCAACACGTTCAAAGCTCATCATCATTTTGCATTTAGACATTTTAAATAAGGACTCAAAGAGTTTGATAATAGCAAAGCACCTTTATCCACCTTCCCAAAGTGATCTGCCTCTGAAAATTCCAGCTCCAGATTCCCTAAACTGTTTATTGCCACAGGGTAGGGGATTAATCTAAGCCAAGTAAAGCAGCCACTTTCTCCCCCGCCTTCCCATGCAGATCTAACATTTGCTACAGCTGGAACAGCAGGGTTAGACATATTTTGACATCTGCCTCAGTTTATGACATCACATTTATGCAGAGCTTAATGGGACTGTGAAATGGGAAGGTTTGGCACAGCAGCCAACTTACCAGCTCTCCCTGCTGAGGTGACCTCTGAGAGCAGAGCAGGGAGGTCTGAGGATGGGAGGAGGTCTGGGTGTGCTTGGGGCACAGCAGGGCAGCCCCACTCAGACATGTCTGAGGATGCTGAGTTTCCTCCTGAGCATCCTCCTGCTGGGCACCTTCAACTGCTCTATTGCCCACCCTCCCCCCATGGACTCACCTGCATTGCCCAACTCCACCAACACCAGGTTTGTGAAGGACTGAAGCAATCTGGGAAACAGGGAGGAAGTAGGAACAATTAAGAGCTGTAGAATCCTGAATACCAAAATCCCTACCCCTCTGAAGTAAATTTTAAAATTATATGACTCCCTGAGGTCCCAGTGAAAGCAAAGCATAAAGGAGAGAAGGAGCTATGGCCAGGTACTACAGATCTGTGGCACTGTTCAGTGTATCTGAAGTTGTGTGACTGAAACACATGGAATATCTTGGCCTAGAATATTTTAAATAACTTCCATAATTATTATGATTTGGAAACTGAATAAAGAAGATACATCAGCGATACAGAAACACATAACCTGCATCTCAGACTACTGTATCTGTGAGTTCATACCAATGAATATTAAGGTGTGTGCAAGAAGGATTTATCTTCTGTCTACCTTCTTATAGTGAGAGAAACCACAAGGCCAACATACTGATTCCTGCTTCTCAATTTGGATTACAGCAATTTAGTATTTATTTGTAAAGCAAAAGTTTTGAAGAGATTACAGAATTTATTCACTGGAGGTCTTGAAATGCAGCTTTCCATAAAACATTCTGGGTGAGGTTTCTAAAATCTGTTTAAACAGAATTGAAAACCAATTTAGATATATACCGAGCTGAAGAATATCCCTCTTTCCCATTGCACTACTGAAATATCAGGAATGGAATATAACGCCTTGATTTTTTTCAATCTTTTCCACACCTTTCCATTTCCACTGATTAGATATCTGCTAGAGTCACAGTCTACCCTTATTTTATTAACCCAAAGAACTGATGTAATTTAGTAAATCAAGACAATTTCCTGTAGATTGTGGGTTTCCTTAAAGATTTCTTGTTTTAAGTATTGATTATTCCCAGCTTTCTTTAATTCATAAAGCCAGGGCAGAGCAGAGCACAAGGGAAACAGGTTTGCCAATAATGGCCAAAGGGAAGTTTGCTGGACCATAAGCCTTTACCAAAAATCAGACAGAAATTGACAATCCTCCCTTTACTTTTGTTTGCTTTGCAGTTCCCTCTGGAATTTGCAATTCTGGCTGGTTTCTCTTCTGTATGTATGCCTTCCCTCTTGCTAGTTTAGAGGTGGAACTAGTAACTTCCCAGCTCTTCTAATGTACTCCTACCTTCAAAAAGGCAGGATCTGATCATTCATTGTGAGGATACTGCTTAAACTTATTATATTAGTATGTAGTTATAAAAACATCTTATTTTCTCAAAATGTCATAGCTGCCAGTAGTGGAATGTAAGTGAAATGGATCCTGTGACATGAAGATATAAAGATAAATTAAATTACTTAGATCAGCAGAAAGAATTTATTTTTCATATGATGTTCCATTGTTCTGCATTTAATCCAGGCAAGTTTTTTGAGGTAAACACTGAATTCAAAGGTAAGGGCTATATGAGTGTCTGTGTGTATATGCATTTGTTCATATACATTAATTCATTAGGGCATATTCACTTTAACATCTGCTAGAGGACCATTATTATTCTCTAAATCTGAATAAGTGTTCTCTACTTCTTTATCCTGTGTCATCTTGTTGTACTCTTTCACTGAAAATTTTCCACTGAAAAAGAATTTTTCCTTTTTTTATTTTTTCTCCACAGTCCCTGAGGTATATTAATAATATTCTCCAAGTTTAATGTCTCTAATATTCAAAGATGACCTAAGATTGAATAGACTGATCTTCCCATCTAAATAATCTTGTTTTAGTTTTTTTTTTCCCATCACAGCTTTTCTAACAAACAAAATTAGATACTAATAAAAGCACACAAAATTACCTATGCAATCATTAATAATATATCTATTGTCACTAAGTTTTTTAGTTTTCCAAAACTTTTAAGCACATTTCAGTTTAACTTGAAATAATGTAAACAATATGATTACACTTACATGCAACAGCCTGGGATTTTTGGTCAGTGTTTTAAATTATGCTGCCTGGCCTTTTTTGCTGCCTGCATTTCAGTACTGCCATCTTGGGCCTGAGGAGTGTGCTCTGGTTTCATCTTTCATTTCCATCAGCTAACTTTGATTTGACGAAGTATTTTCCAGATGGCAGATACAATTTTCTGAGTCAGATGAATATTCAAGAAAAAAAATATGCATGATATATGCCCCAAAGAGTCCTGCATGTCTGTCTCATGTACTAAAGAGTGGACGCTCTGCAAATTGGAGTGAATGCAGTTTTTCATTTGCTGGAACACGATATAGGTTCATCTTTTTTGATATGTCTTACTTTTGCCAAGAGAATGGTGTAAAGAAAAATGTTTCTGTAAACATAGGCTTTGCCAGACTTCTCACTGTACACATTCTCAAGTCCTTGTATGCTGGTTCAGGTAAAGGTTTTAATCTAATGTTTCCTGGAAAAGAGTACTTAATGAGACTAAAAATGGAATAATTCAAGACTAAGAAGACATCTAGATGATTAAAGAAATTGTTTTTCTAGATTAGTAGAAATTAGGTTTCCCAATGATTCACAAGTCAAGGAGTTAAACTTCCATAAAAGGTAGAAAGTTAGGCTGAGAAAACACCCTTTCTATTTATTTAATTTAATCAGAAAACATTTCCATTCTGTTTCAACCAATGTAAATACAAGCCTGAGACAAAGGAACAGAAATTTCTTAACCTTGTCCATAATATCCCAATATACTGTAGATAAATTTGTGCTATTCAGATATTTTATTGGTGATAATTGTTATAATTTAATTAAATTTCCTATAATTATATTATTAGTGGAATTAGTCATATTAAGCATATGAACATATTTTAAAGGATCAGGGCTTAAAAGAAACTGCTACATCAAGGGATTGTCACCACCCAGACAATGTTTATTTTGATTATAGAGGAAGGAGGGAGGAAGGAGGGGTTTATTATCTGCTAAAAAAAGAAGCCTAAATGGGAAAAACTTCACCTGTACTAAAGATTGGATCAAACAAGCTTCATAACATGAATCTGCTTTTGCAGGGCCTCCATCATCTTCACCTGAACAGGAAAGAATCCTAAAGTCCCAAATACTTCATCCGTTTGAGAAATAATGTTCTGCCATGGCTTTTAAAAGTGTAATCATAGATAGAGTGTCTGTTCAGTTTCTTGAACGTCTTCCCATATAATTTCAGTTGTTAAAAAAAATCCCTCCACTTTTGAACTTAAAAAAATAATTTTTTTTGGATGTGTACTGCCCTATCATTTCTGTGGTTTGATTTCAGTTATATGTAAGTGCTAAAAGATGTGTCTAAATGGATATGAAATTGATTAAGGTGATTTGGGATGAAAGACTCAATAGAAATGTCAAACATTGTTGCTATTCACTTGCTATTCACTTCATTAGTGGATTAAACTAGCAAAGACTGTCTGCAGTCACCTTCTCATTTAAAACATTTGATTGTTTTTGTAGTTGTTTTGGAAAAAAAAGATAAATTACATCACCCTGGTTTAGCTGGAAATTGCATAATTCTGGTTTAAGTTGAAAAAACCAATTTAATGTTTTTCTGGGGATATTAAGTGTTGGGAGAACATGTGACACTCTTGTGTCTTTTAAAAAAAAGGAGAAAAAATGAAAAAATAATGTATTTGGTATCATAGTTCATTTTATTTCCCTATAACACCAACTATAAGTGGTTTATAAGTAGCTGACTGCATCACTCCAATTATTGGTAATTTTCTCTCTCTTTTCAAAATAGCTGGCATTGATTTCTTTCTCAGAAATCTATTTAATCTATTTATCAGCTATTTCAAAATTTCTTAGAATTTCTTTGGCAAGTAATTCCAAATAGCATCTCAGCATGCTTCACTACAAAATTGGCTATCCTATTATTGCAGTTATTGTTTGACTAATATTTGTTTAGTACCTCCAGCATGTTCAGTTCTGACAAATTAAAACATATAAAGACAGTCCATTTACTGAAGTACTTCAGAAGACCCTGAAGCCAGGCACACAGAAGAGGAATGTGCTGGGAACTCCAGAAGTAAGAATAGCTTCTGGACATGAGGCTTACTTGAGGAGGTAAGTGTGACTGGCAGAAATGAGGTCTAGGATTCAGCTTTTTAAATTGCAATCAGTCTCTTTGTGAGTGTTGTCAAAGGAACAGGGGAAAATCTTGGCCCTGTTGAAGTCAAAGGCAGAACTTCAATTGATTTCAGTTCAGCTCTTTCTGCTGAAGAATTTAATGGACTTAGAGGGAAAAAGAATAGTATTGGAGTAACTGGAATGTGGTGGACTTCCCAGAAAATGGGTCAGGTATAAGTTCATTGTGTTCAGAAATCTAAGATACTGTTTACAAAGTATTGACTCAGAATGCTGGACTAGGTAGGCCCTTTGGTTTGCACATGTATATAAAACACTATCAGCCTCTACAGCAACTTCTAATCCCATTTTCCAAGTCTTGTAATCTAGCCAAAACAATAGCAGTAAATCACTGATACTCAGATATTAGGCTTATATCACAATAGACAGGCAATTCTCCTGAAAGATCTAACTCATTATATAGGCTGACAAGGATTTGATCAGTGCTTTTATTATGCCTAATGTATTTTCTGCATTTGAAAGAAGTGGTGGTAGGAATCTTTGAAAGATTTGAAACTGCTGAATAAAAGCTCAGAGACATTTTTCCCTTGCCTGCTTTCACTGCTTTCTTAATCAATGATTTCCATTTGTCACTGCTAATGGCATTATCCCTGACACCATCTCCTGTGATTTTTTTCTGCTTAAAAGCTTTCACTTCTCTTAGTTAGCCTTCGTTTTCCTTTCTGCTGACAACTGACTTTTCATTCATAGTTTTTTCCCTGGGTCTCCCTGGCTGTATAACTTTTTTAGCATCAAGTGTAAACACAGTAGCTCTGCAGCTGGGAGAGGGACTGGGGAGGGATCTGTCACATTTTAGCTCAACTGTCTCTTTGCTGACAGCTACAGTCCAGTCTTCAGCATTAGAGAAGATGTAACCAGTATCAGGACTTTTTCAAAGTTCTTTTGAAAGACCCTGTCTTTAAAACAAGTCCTAGCATTGTCTGCTAACTTTCTGTGTGCCCCACCACGGCTTTGAAATATTCACTGTAATTTAAATTGTTTTTTTTTTTTTCTCCGTGTTTATCCTATTGAGTGAAAATTAGTTTGAAAGTGTCTTTTACTTATATTTCCTGAATACCAGTTTTTGTCTTTTGAATTTACCTTAATATTATTTGGGGCTCATCTTTTAGAAATAAAACACACATTCCTACCTCTACTACAATGGCATCTAAAAGTGAAAAAAATACTGTTTTCTAAGCCAAGGCATCCCAACATAGCCTCATAGTTTTACCCTGGTAAGGCTTTCTCTCAACCAAAAGATGCTTCTTTTGATTCTTATCACTGATCAATTTATAGGTGATGCAGCTCAATAGCAGCCTTTATAACCAAATTCAGTGATATTGTATGCCATGGGAGGATTTTGTTTGAAACCAATTTTATTGTTATGAAGAGCAACAAAGATTATCAGACAGAGCAAGCGAGAACAGCTTTTTACTTAGAGTCAGGAGGTTTCATCAATGATTTTATCAGAATTCTGACTTCTCTTCTTCCATCCCCATCTACTCAGCCTCTGGGGATCCTAAGGTTCAGGTTGTAAACAGCTGTTTCACTGAGGGCTGCAGTGTTGTTCATGTACACCGGGGTCTATTGCCCTCTACTGGGCTGAATTTCACACCTGTTCTAATTCCCATTTACTTGGCAGGTCCCTGGGAATGTTTCTGTAGAGCTTGGTCTGTAAATCTCTGCACACGTCCTGGGAGTCGCTCCCCTCTTTGTTAAGATTAGAGGAGACCTCTGGTAACTGCCAGTGCTTGGTGTTTAGTAGAACATGAACAAATTTCTCAAACCTAAGGTTCCAGATTGTCTTGGAGACGCTGGCAAACAAAGGCATCAGTGCTTGAGGGCGATTGTTTTGAGATTGTGAAGTTCAGTGGAGAATTTTCCAGTGCATTCCTGGGAGATAGTGTCTGTTTGGTCATATATGCAGATAGGAGCTCTCTCATTGCTTTCTTAGGGTAATTTCCAGGTAGATGATACCAATGTAGATAAGAAGTCTTTGAAGTGGTTTTAAAGCAAACTTGTGATTGATCTTCAGTTGCAAAATGGGCACGAGATGTTCTTTTTAGGTTGCAGTCACAATCCTGTTGTATGGGGAGCTCAGGATTCCTTGTGAAGTCCATGTTAGATACCAAGTATGTGGATGTCTCATTTCAGCAGAAAGGATTGTGAAAGATTGGTGTTTCTTCTCTATTGATATAATGGGTGATATTCAGAAGATTTAATATTGCACCAGTTACAAAACTGTTGCATATCCAGTTGCTTCTCCTGAAGCTAATTCCAGGATAAATTGAAGAGGAAAGTGTCTATCAGCTCCAACTGACTGCATTATGAGCTTAATGAAATAGGAAGAAAGAGGGGGAGAGATTGGAAATACTCATTTGTATATTCTTCTATTCTATTTGTAAAATCTATGAGAATTTTGGGTTCAAATCAAACCTTTTTGTGAAACAGACCTAGCCAAACTTCACTGGAGACATCATAGGTTTGCCCTTGAAGTACATCCTTTCAGGATTTTTTTCTCTGGAGCCTCTATGTCATATACAGCAAAGATATTACACAGTAAAATTATATTGATTTGCCTTAGAAAAATCATGGCTATTCTCAATATTTTTGGGCATGAGTTGACCTTGGCTGTTTGTCAGATATTCACCCAGCTATACTCTCACCCCCTTCTCCTGGGAGCATGAAGGAGGAAATAAAATCAAAAAGCTCTTTGGTTCTGATAAGCACATAGAGATCACTTCCCATTTATCATGATGGGCAAACCAGGCTTGATTTGGTGAAAATTAATTTCATATATTGTCAATTAAACCAGAAAAGGATGGAGAGAAAGAAGATAAATTAAAACAACTTTCCCCCAACCCCCACCCCATTTCTTCCTGGGCTCAACTTCACTCCTTTATTCACAACCACTCTTCCAACTCTCTCCCATCCTGAGCAGTGCAAGGGGTTGGGAAGTGAGGGGTTTTCAGTCAGTCCATAACAGTCCTTTCTCTACTGCTTCTTCCTTCTTATAAATTTTCCATGCTCCAATATGGGGTCTCCTTGGAATGCAGTTCCTTCAGAAAATATCACCCTGCTCCAGCATGGGTTCTTCCAGGGGCTGCAGGTGGATCCCTGCTCCACCACGGACCTCCATGGGCTGCAGGGACAGAGCTGCCTCTCCATGTTCTGCACCATGGGCTGCAGGGGAACCTCTGCTCCAGCACCTGGAGCACCTCCTGCCCCTCCTTCCTCGCTGCTCTGGTCTCTGCAGAGCTGCTTCTCACTCATTTTCCATTGCATTTTGCCCTGTCTGGAAGCTGTTATCCCAGAGGTGACACCACCTTGGCTGCTGTGCTCAGCTGTGTCTTGCAGGTCTCTTGGCGCTGGCTGGAACTGACTTTATCCAGCTCTATCCAGTAGAGTGGCCACCCCTTCCATCCCCCACCACCACCCTGCCATGGCACCCAGTATGGCTGTACAGACACCAGTTAGCTGAGCCCCCTCCAGGCAGCAGCAGGCTGAGATGGGACTACAGGAGGGATTACAAGAGGGATTGCAGCCTGAGTCGTGCATTAGGAGCAGGCTCAGGCCACAGCTCATCCTCTTGCCGGTCCCAAATCCATGGGTAGAGCTGCCCTGGGTGACAGGCAGGGTGTTCACGGCCTTGGCAGAAGGAAGATCTCAGTTGGCAGCCTCTGAAACAAAGCACACAGCCCACTTCAGTTCACCCAAGTATTTTAGAGAATGCAGGCAGCACTAATGGCATTACTCCAGTGATTTCCTTGGGAGTTACTTTAGATGATGATGTATCACACTGATCCACATTTTCATTTAATTTAACATCAGAAATTGACATTTGAAAATGAAAGTTTTAATCTGAAGTCCATGGTGAATGGCTGCAGGAGTTAATGATTGAATGCTTTCCAGAGTGTTCTAAGAGAAATAATCATATACCATTTCTGCTCTTATATTACTGCTAACAAAATATCTATAGTATTACCTATTTAACAAAGAACTTTGAGGCCTAATCCTTGTTTCAGTTAATATGATTTGCTCATTTGCAATGAAGCACAGAGAGTATGTTGTATATGTTTTATTTTCCAATATAAAATGCGGATGCTTTCTGTGAAGTGACTGTCATCCAAGTAAAGTAGAGATGTAGTCAGTAAAAGATGCTGGGATACTTAGATAAAAACTATGGGAATATTTTGATTTAATTTACGCATATGTATGTCTTCAAAAATCATCTTGGGTCACACAGGGAGAGTGGGTTTGGGAATGCTTTGATAAAAGGGCTCGAGGATCAGTAGTCTGGGGCTGTTGTAGACTCAGAGTTAGAGGTCCAAGTATGGCATTCAAATCTTCTACATGAGAATAAAAAATTCGAGTCCTGTAGAGATTTGTGTTTGTTTCAAGCTTAAGAGATGCATTTTTTGAGTGGAAGGTCATGTATTTTATGGTGATGACTGAATGTCACAGAAGGTACAACATGGTCACAGTAACCATACAAGGGGTATCTGTTGACATGTGTCTTTCTGTAAAACCTGTCCTTTGAGTTAGCTTTTATATATAAGGGTTTAGGAGATGAAGGGAGGATGGCCGGTGTTGATCAGGGTGCAGTTTCCAGTGCCCCGGTCGGTGCTGCTGAGCCATTCCATGTGGCTGTGTTGCCCTCTAGAGGTCGGTGCCCAGGTGAAATCTGCTCACCGACGGGATTTTCCTTCGGTTCCCATGGCCTGGCTCTGCCTTTGGAGAAGGACGTCCTTCAGTTGCATCACTGTTAACACTTGTAACTCAATGAATCAGTGAAGTTCACATGTATATTCCTGGCTTCTTAACTATGAACATTTTCAGTCTACTTTATTCATTTTTTAATTGAGACTGGGCATCTACTTTCAGCGGTTGCAAGCCAAACAAACCTACCTCAACACAGAAAATCAAAGACAACTGGTGTTTAACTTGGCCCACCAAAACACATTCTTAGAAGAACAAACTGCTGTGAAAAGTCAATAGAAACTATATCTACACTGGATACTTAAACTATGCCAGAGAAGGCTTCTTGACACTGGGCCTCAGTCATCTCTATTTTTCAGATCACTCACTGGAAAACCTGCCACAGTGTCTCACCACCCTTACAGTAGAATTTTTTCATTATATATAATTGAAATCTAACCTCTTCCAGTTTAAGGCTGTATAATGCACGTCTACTGCAATTTATTTAAATCTCTTTTGAAAGAAATTGCCTCTCACAGATACAACACAGAAATTGATTTACATCCCATTATGAGTGAATTAATGAAAAAAAGCCCCAACCTGTAAATCCTTCTTCTGGTGTTTCTTTTCTAATACATTCAACCACATGCACCTTTTAGCACAGAAATATTCCTTCCAACTTTAGTCCTGCAAAATTGTTTGTATTCTTCCATTTGATCATAGAATCAAAGAATCATTAATGTTGGGAAGCATCTCTGGGGGTATCTAATCCAACCTTCCTGCTCAAAGCAGGAATGACTACAGCAGGTCACTCAGGGTCTTGTCTAGCCATGTACTGGTAGAAAACAATTATTGGTAGCAAAATTGAAATTTACAAACTGAATTAATTTGACATCACTCTAGTCTAGTACTCTATTTCTCACAGTTACTCTCTGCCTCAAAGGACTTACTAAATGCAAAAAGTCTATTTATCATATGACACATTTGTAAACATTAGAGGCTATCTTAAACCATGAATTATGTTTCGTTGGTTGGTTGGTTGGTTATGAAATTATGTTTATTATCAGTTAATTCAAGATTTATATTAGTTTTGCCTGTTTTACTAGTCATCAGTCTTGTTATTAACCTCAGTTATATCTAAGCTTTATACACAAACACACACACACATATATACAGCAAGGTAATCACAGTTTAGTCATCTATAGCAGGAAAATATATTTCAGTGATTCTTTCTGAACTTAGACTTTTCTAGTTTTATGTAATAATCCTGTGGAACAAATAGAAGGACTAAAGAACAGGAGTCTCTTGTTTCTCATACACATTTTTATTCCTATGTGTAATGTTATCAAATCCCCTTTATCTGTGCAGGCATTACTACGTCATTATATTGACACAATCTTTTTTATAAATTTCACTGTGCCACATATGTTGTATAACCTAAAATATTTGTTTTTCTGGTCAGAGCTGCACACAGATTGTGATTTTGCCTTGATGCCCCCTTCTCACATATGGGTGTCTTTGACCTGTGTCAGATGGACAGACAGTTCATTTGCTTGTTGCCTCATTAATTAATTTTTATGGCCAGTGTGCATCACCTTGCATTTATCAGTATTGATTTTCATTTGCCTGTACACGTGGTTTCTTTGTCTAACTAGAGTTTTTCAGTGTCTACCCCAGTGTCTACTCCAGACTATCCTACGTAATTATGGGAATATCTTGTTACTCAAAGGTCCTAAACTATCAGGAAAGACAACAGCCTGTTCTGCATTTGTGAGACAGATATCTTCTGAAGTCTATAGGCCAATTATTTGACCATATTAACTGGCATGACATCTCTGAAGTTAATGTAATTTGGCCTAAAAATTTATGCCAGCTGAGTATCTTCTAAGTCTCATGCAATGAATAGTACTATTAACACAATTTTAGTGACTATATTCACATTTCAGTGGTATAAACCTGTTTCCTGTTCAGACTTTCAAAGTAGTATAACTAAAGACAGTTGTTGATGTTCACTGGAAAAAACTGGAAATGTTAGTAGATTGCAAGTGACACATATCAGTTTGACATTTCAGACCAATTCCATCCAGAAATAATGCTACATTACTGAAGAATTAATGTGAAGTGTGTGATTTTGGCACCAGAAAGATCAATGTATAAAACCAATTAGAGATAAAAGAAGTCACTAAATTTGTTTACACAGCTGGACTTTCAGTCACAGACTAATCTCTTCCTTTCATGTTCTTCTTTTCCTTCTTTCTTTTGCTTTCTTTTCAGGGTCTGAAATTTAAAGGCACAGGATAGAACATTTTGAAAGTCATTTGCCATTACATTAACTTCATTTCCTCCCTGGAGTGTTCAGTGTCCTAATGTACCATTATAAAGCCCTGGGAGTGCACTTGGGTAATGAGCATGGTAACTGCAGACAAGTTATATAGCAAACCAGCAGATTTCTAGGGGTTTCTAGGCAGAAGACTGACCTGAAGTATAAAATTCTGAGAAAAATTTTCCTGCAAATAATGCTGGGCTCACCCTTTGGACTCTGTTGTATGACTTGGGAAGCCCAGATTCAGTCTCAGCTCTAATTGCTATTTAAAGATGTTATGCAAAAATGCAAATTCTTCAGCAACAGCTGCTGGGCAAACCACATGTTTCGCTGCTATGGGGCCAGAGTTTAAGCACCTTTCAAAGTGCAAAACCACTTGATTTTAAATCCTTGCTCTAAATAGTAAACAAATTTCTAGTATCATGAAATATTCAAAGGCATCATTGACATCTCATCAGACAATCCAGCTGTCAGTACTATGACAAACAGATGCCTTTCCACTAACAATCTATCTTTAAATATGATAGACCTCTGAAGCAAACTCTGTTTTCCAAGGTTCCACATAAGGTTGGCTCACTTAGGTAGCCTACCAGATTTCTCAGAAATAATCTGTGAAGGGTGGCTGCATGATTTTTATATCTCTGCAGCACATTAACTGGATAAGCTTGTTTTTTCTGTCCTTGCCCTTTTATCTCTGGGGAATAATTGGTACTGTCAGAGACGGGG
Organism: Leptocoma aspasia; assembly: GCA_013399835.1. Lineage (NCBI taxonomy): Eukaryota > Metazoa > Chordata > Aves > Passeriformes > Nectariniidae > Leptocoma > Leptocoma aspasia. The sequence goes on along the minus strand of VXAX01001107.1, from coordinate 32,514 downwards.
CTCTGGATCAGATTGACCTTCAGTCTAAATCAGCCCATTCCTGCATCAGCTCCTGACTTTTCACTTTGACAATAAAGAATCAAGGACTTATTTTCCTCCAGTTTTTTTTTTCCCCCATGAGCGAAGAGATGGTCCCAAAGATACCAGTGATATTTGAGCACTCTTCGTTTCAGACAAGAACCATCAGTGTGTCAGAAGCTGGCTAGGCACCATGCAAGTCTTGGCATTGGAAAAAAAAGACCAAGGCAAGAGGAAAGTATTATTCTGGACCTTTCTATCAGATAAAATAACTGCACAACAGGCAACTCAACTTCTTTCCTCTGGTAAAGCAAATGTTTTGTGAAGCTGGACCTATATCCTATACTCCCTTGTATATGTTCCAGGACCAATAGTAGGATTCACCTTTGGTTAATAAGATTTTCCCCTCATTATCCAAGTCATGTAGACTGTGTCATTCACTGAGAGACTGCTGGGACATAATTTCTCTGTGCCTATATACCTATAGTAGTACAGGAGATGGAGTCCACACAGAAAGCCACAGCTTCATTTTTATATGGCAGTGGAGCATATGTGAAAGCTAGGATGTGTGACATCTCTGAGATGCTCTAATAAATCTCCTAGCAGTTTTTCCCTACCACTAGCACTGTTATGTCTCCAGAACAAGAAAATTTCATTGATGAATGTACACTGTAGCATGTTAGATTTTAGGCTATTAATACCTCAGAATGCCTTTGAAAGAGGTTTTTTTCCTCTGCTGCTTTCATTAAAAAAAAAAATAAAAAGGGGTCCATATACTGCATACAGATACAGATGTGAAATTACTGCCCTAGGTGTAGCAACAGGCTCTGCAGCCTCCATATCCACTCCTTGGGGTTCGGTTGCCTGCGCTCAAGGCCAGATGTCACAAAGCATACATGGATGTATGACAACCATGAGGTGCCTTTTTGAGTTCATTCTGCTCAAGAACTGCATTTGAAATTAGACATTTTCCCTCACTGGTCCCAACCCTCAACTGATGCCCTGGATTTGCCTGGCCCCTATGGACACAAATGTGGGCTGGAGTGAGGGTGACCTTTGCTGCTGTTACCAGAGCACTCGCTGCCTGCTGTGGCCACAGGCTGCCCTTGCCACCAGCCTGCTCTTGCTGCTCCTGGCAGCAGACATTCCTCTCTGGGCTAGCTGGGCACCCACATGCTAATGCATTATTTCATCAGTTCATGTTTACTGAGGATAGAGTAGCCTGTGAAATGATGTTCACCAGACCTGATAAGTTTTTTTGCCCCACACATTGATAGTCTATTATTCTCTTTTGGCAATGTTATATTTTGCTTTTAAGGACAAATTGCTTTGCCCATGTAGAGTTAATGTGATAGGCTGTTGAACATTTTGGCAAATATGTTTCTTTTTCTCCATCTTTCTTCAGATGTTAAACATTACTTGTTCTGCTTGCATCTGAATTTACACCTATTGCTTCCTGAGCTGCTTTTCAGAGGCTGTCAGCATTGAACATCTCCTGTCTTCCACAATCCTTTATATCTTGTGTTTTAAATCTCCTATATCCACCATGTCTCACTAACTGTCTGTGGGCTTTAACCTAAACTGATTTTATTCCCTTGCTATCCAAATTTGAAATGTATTTTACGTAGTTAAGTCTGTATCTTTCAATAGCCTCTGTCCGTCTGTTTTGTTCCAGATTCCTTTCAGTGTTGTGTTTCTTATCAAGGGTTCATTCCCTAAACTGGGGTTTGGCTGAAGTAAATTGTCTTTTTTTTTAACTTCTTCTAGTATCCTCTGTTTAAAATTGTGTTACTCAACTCATATGTTCTATTTTTACATGAAGTAAGGTTCTTAAATGCCTGCATTACTGCTTCATTGTTGGTCTAGTCTGGCTGAGTTGACTGAAAGTATTAAAAGCCTCAAGTGGTTCAGAACAAGCTATCAGAGATAAAGGTTCCTCTTGACCTTTTTTTTGTGAGGGGGGGTGGGCAGGGAGGTGTCTGTTTTGGTTTCCATTGCTCTCAGATACAAACTGAAACTGTGTGTTTAAACTTCTCTGGTTGTCCTCCACATTTCTTAAGTGTTTCAGGTCTGGTGGGGTTTTCATCTGCTCCATTCTGCTGCTCAGGGTAGAGGTTTAGCTGTTTCAAATTGCTGTTCAAATAAAGGAGTCTGACATTTGGGGTCAAAGCTTCATCTAGTCACTTCAACTGTCTCTGCTCAGAGCCAAAGAGCCCTTTCAAGCTTTTCTCAAAGGTAGTGCTCTACAGCAGTGGCAGGAGTTTGGGTCAGCAGCATTTGCAATCTGGGAGTAGGGAGTGGTGTTTTGTAATGCAGCAACATAAGTGAGAGGTGTAGCAAAATGCCCAAAGTATCTGATGATCAGGACTGTGTGTCTGTGGGGTATGAAAGTGATGTGTGAGAAATCAATACAAGACTATTCTCCTTTCTATCCACATCTCAGGCAGAGGGAAGAACAACTCTCAGCTGAAGGGTGGGCCTGAGGGAAGCCAGAGGATCCTATAAAGGCATTACTGTGCTTACAGCTACATGGCAGAGCCTGGAGGCAAAACCCTGTGTCCTGAGATCTTCTTGGGCGTTTATTTAGGGTGCTGGCTTCACCCCACCAAAAGGCCATGGTGGGTTAAAAAGGCATATTCCTGGAGGAGAAGCACAGCAGTGCTATTGCAAAATCCAAAGAGGATTGCTCTGTAGTCGCAGAGACTGAAGGCCTTTGCAGATGTCTCTGTATTCTCTGTAACTGCCTGAAGGGCTGTTCTTTCACATTCAAACTCAGCTCCCCATCCATGTACAAAGCAATTGGGGTAAAGGACAGAAACCTTAGTGTCCTGCCTTCCCAGAAGCTACTAGGAAATCCTTTTCACCTTATTGTTTAAATTATTCTTTATATTGATATTTTCCCTTTTGATCTATTAATAGTTAAACATATTTTGTACAAAGAAAAAAAAATCTGATCTTATAACTCTACTGATTTTTGGAGTCTGCATTAAAAAAACACTGTAGTTCTAGAATTTCAGTTTGATTTACTCCTTTCTGCATAAATTACTGCCATAGATGACCTTTCCTCCTCATGTGCCTTTGGGGATGTGTTCCAAGCATATTTTCTAACAGCTTCAGCAGCAATAGTAGTAGCATCCAAGTATTAGTTAGCAGTTCTACAATGTAATGTTTTTCATCTTCAAAGCACTTTACAGACATTAGTGAATTAATAATTGAGCATCAGCTACTGACAAGTCATAAATCTAAGGCATTTGTGGATCTCAATGGAATTGTATTGAGTATAAAATAATTTTGAGAAACACTGAAATCCTGGTCATTTGCATGCTCTTGAAGAGGTAAATAGATCAACATAAGAGATGCTCTGTGCTGGTTAAAATGTAGGAATTTCTCAGACTTGTGGGTGAATTTCAAACAGAAACACAATAAAATCTGACCACATACTGGTACATCTCCAAGCAGAAATTTTATTTGGTTAGAAGTTTAAACATCAGATATGAAATACTTAGACTCCCTGGAACGTGGGTTAAATCCCAGCAGGGTTGACTCAGCTCTTGATCCTGCAATGCAGAGAAACTGAATTATAATAACTTTTGTCTATGTGACCTGGATGAGACTATGTAAATTAAGATTCTCTCTTTTTTACATAGAAGGAAAACCCACCACTAGGAACCATGCAGATAGATATATTGAGTTGTAGTCTCATATTCACCTTTTTCTATCCTTTATTTCTGACAGAAACAAACTTGAAAATGCAGATGAGCTGAGACTTCTGTTTTGCACACAGATTCAAAAAGCTGGAAAGGATCAGCAAGGCTCATGTAGTCCATCTTGTGCCAAAGCTGCATAAGCACTACTCATGTCATTACTGTCAGATGCTTGTCGAAATGGCTCTTAGAGCTTGCCAGAATATCCCTTTTCAAATAATCCATCACTAAGATTCACTATTCTCACTGTTAAAAAGTTCTGCTAAGTATCTCACAGAAGTTGTCTTTGCTGCAGTTTAATCTTTTTTCCTTTCTTTTTTTCCTGTCCTAGACTCCACCTCTGTGGAGACTGGTCCCTTCTTTGCATATTTGAAGGTAATTCTCATGACTCCTTCATATTCTCTTCCTTCAGATTTGGCTGCTTTCCCATGGAGAGTTCTTGAAACTGTGAGATATTGTATTAGGGAAAAAAAAGAAAAAAAAAAAGCAGTGGGTGAGTAGGAGCTTACTCTAAACTCATAATAAAGATCCCTGCTGCTCCAGAAGCAGTCTAGGAAGGAAGTGTGATTCATGATGACCCTGTTTCTTCTTGAGCTTCCAGCTGTTCTCCCCACACCCTCATGTACTTTCAGTTTGCAGCTGCAGTTCAAGACTCTTTCTGCCTTCACATGCTGCTTCCAGGCATCTTGCACCTTCTGCCCTGTACAACTAAAGGTAAAAGTATCATTTGAATCATATTCAATTATATTCTAAATTGAGGATGGTGATGGCTTTTGAAACCATTTTGCATTCAGCTGTATTAAAGGTTGGGGTATTTAATTATATTTTATTTATTTATATCATATATTATATATGATATATTTTATTTGATTATATATTTTTATTTACATTAATTATATTTTTCCTCTTTTTTTGTCTTTAAACTGATATTGGATTTTCTAAGTGCAATATAGACCTTGGTGTGAAGTAGATTTTGCAGATTTAAGAGAGTGTTCCACACCCACATGTAAATAGTTTCTTTTAAAATGAATGTTGATAATATATTTTTCCCCCTGCCTCCACTCCTACACTTTGTGAACAAGAAATCCACAAGGCCTTTGATGAATTTTTAGTGGAATTCACATAGATTGTTCGAAATACCAAAACTCTGAGGGGAAAAAAAGCTATGTTTTTGAAGTCTGTGTCCAGGAATTTAAAATGGAAATCAGAATTTTGTTTAAAGGCAAAAATATTTAACTGGAATTAATATATACTCTTTTCATGTGATAGTTTTAAAAATATGAAAAAAGTCAAACAGAGTAGCTGGAAAATTTCTGGTGAGTATAACACTCAAGTTGTTTACTTCTTTCCTACCATCAGTCCCAAGTCAGATGCTAAAATTCCTAGCAGCTCCTGGGGGCAGACTCTACAGCAGCTCAGGTGTCATGCCAAGGGGTAAATCCTGGGTGCAGCTTGATGTGACCAAACAGGGGACACAGGACAGCTTGGAATGCTTGGCAATAAAAGCAGCTCCAAAGGCAGAGGCTTCCTAGGGAGCTTCTGCTCACTCTGCCTTGCCTGCTAAGAAAACCCACACAGTGCTGGGTCCCAAGGAGGGCCTAGACTTGGAAGCTGATGGGACCTGCTGGTCAAACCCCTGAGCACTTGATATTTCTTACACTCTGAGTTCAGAAGGCCACAGTGTTTGGGCAGGTCAGGTTCCCAGCTCCCATTTCCAAGGCTTTATCATCCTTGTATAGGAGTCTATTACCTCAGATGCCCTGGAAATGGGGGAATGGCTTGGCATGCTCTGCCAGCAGCACACAAACAAAGACAGAAGTAAGCAAAGCCCATTTTGGGCTTGTTCACATCATTACTTTCCAAGTTGTTTTTCTTTTCTTTCTTTTATTTCCCCCTCGTTACAGCTGGAGAAAAAAAATATGGAGTTTGGGTTTTTTTGTTTTTTGTTTGGTGATTTTTTGTTTGTTTGGTTAGGTTGGTTTTGGTTTTTTTAAAGAAATTATATTATATTGGAGAATCAGTATGTTGTAACCCAGAGCTTACTGCTCATTTTTCGTAATACTCAATTTAAGAACCTTAGTCACCATTAATCTAAACTTTATAAGACACATGAAAATGAACTTAGTAAAGTTGTATTTTAATTGTACATCCATCAGGTTTCTATATGTCATTTAGCAGTTTAAAATAAGCGTATCCTAAAAAGACAAATAACTAAAATTGCATAAACTGTGTAATACTGTATTTTTCTCCCACAAGGATTAAGCTACTTTGTGTCAAACAGAAGTCTACAAACTGATATTACTGCACATTTAGGGGAGAAATTCAGCACATATAATCTATCATAGTTAGCATCCTAAATAATAGAGAAAATAGTAGACAGTAATTGCAATTTTTCTCTGCATGGTACATTTCCACTCACAGAGGCAGCTTCTAAAAATGGCAGAACAACTTCCTCATCCCAGTATTACACTAGAACATGTGGAAAATACCTGGAGATTGTGTCCCACTTGGTGGAAATGGCATGATTACAGAACAGATATAGGGTTTGGACATTTTCAATCTGTGGAACAGTCTGGAATTTAGAAGAAAGGGTGAAAAAATAACCCAAACTAAACCCAAAGGAAAAATATGCAGAAGCTTAAACTTCAGAAGTTTGCAAGTGATCCTTATAATACCCAGCAGTAGCAGGTGGCCTTGCCATAGAAGCAGCCTGCCCTAACAGGAGTGACATATACACAATGTAGGATCTATCACGGCAAATATATTTTGAGTAAAATAGGACATTGAGACAAATTTTCATTCAATATGCTGCTGCCAGATTCAGCTTCTCGGTTCATTGATCAAACCATGCCTTGTCTGGGTTTGCTGCCTCTCCCTGGCTGTCCCTTCCCCACAATGACATCTTCAGCCCTCTTCTCTCTTTCAAGCCCTAAGCATTTAGTCTCACACTATCACATTTGCTGATTATAAAGGTTCAATCTTTACTCTATCAGAAGTGGCAGTCACAATTGCCTGCTTATCTCTTCCTTCCTCAGGCACAAAATCCGTTCTTACGCTTTTCTGCACTCTGCAAATTTTCTTCATCTAATACTGGCAAAACAATTGGTTGAAAAAACAATGCTCCACACATGGTTAATGACATTGTAGAAAGTCTACCTGCCTGTCTTCCATCTGTTTCATGTGGCATCTAAACTGTGGGCTGTTCACAGGGAGAGACTGACTTAATTACTTATCCTCAGAGTGCTTGCCATGCAGGAGAGTGGTTCTTGATAGAGCCTCCTTGGAACTCACAATACCACAAAATACAGGTCTGTAAGTCAGCCATTGTTCTGTGTTTGAGGAGATGTAAGGGTCTATATTTAACAAAGAAAGGAATACTAATTTTCAGTCTAAAAGTATGACTTTCTCTAAATAAGATGCATAAATGTCAGAGTTTTTTTGTATGATACATTGTGCTTTGTTTATTAACTTTAAAGACAACCTATTTGTAGCAGTGGGGAGCAAAGTGACACGGACCTCCTCATGCATCCGAAGGAGATCGCTTTATCGTAAAAATCGGCCCCTTTTTATACCTTTAATTTTAACCTGACATAACTGAAACCAAAGCGAGACTCAACAGAACTTAACAGAAAGAAGGCACCCATTGGCTGGCCCAGCTGCCATGCTGCTGGCCATGCGTCCTATCATCCAATCAGCTTCCTGCTCATACACTGTCCACGCGTCCTATCATCCAATCAGCTTCCTGCTCATACACCATCCCCGTGTTCCTCCAGCCAATCAGCTTCCTGCTCATATACTGTCCTTGTGTCCTATCATCCAATCAGCTTCCTGCTCATACATTGTCCATGTGTTCCTCCAGCCAATCAGCCTTTTGCTCATACACCGTTAATGCATTACTCCAGCCAATCAGCTTCCTGCTCATACACCGTCCACACGTTCCTCCAGCCAATCACAACCTCACTTCCAAGTGACTCTCTCCTCATGACTGCCTCTCATCCCTCAGCCGATTTCCAACCATCCAAAGGAGCTGTGCCTTTCCCACGGGGCATTCCGGTCAGCATAAGCCTTAACCACTCTAATAATTATAACCCCATATCCTACACATATTATTAAGAATATTCATTTCTTTATTTAAATTATTAATATTATAGATGACAGAAATGCAAGTCGCTTTCCCACCAGTCTACTTCTCAGGGCCTTTTCCAAACTCATTCTCCATTTTTCAAATTTCCTGTAAATTTGAAATGATAATCACGTATCATTCTAGGTTTGGGTCATAGTAGGAATGCAGAGTAGACTACCCAGCTACCAGACAGACAAAGGCTGTTCAGCATTGGTCTGTATGGACAGTAAATCTGTATTTTGCATCTCCTCCTTGCTGTAACTTTGATCAGTGGTGCAGAGAGCATTATAAGCTACTTTTCAGTCCAGTTTTACAGATCCTTTCTGCATTTTAGTGTGTGTAAGTGGCAAAGTCTGAGCTTCCTGCACGCTCTGCTGACTGCAAAGTTTGGATGTGGGCTTTTCGTGTAGAAAATTGAATGTGTAGAATAAATGAAAAACTTTAAACCCACCAGAATCCATGTCAGATTCAGTCAGTAACCAAACTTTTCAGGGAAAAAAAAAAAAAAGAGCAAAACAAAAGATTCCAATCCAAAGACTGCAAAAATTACTTTTCTCATACTTATTTTTATAGAGACCTAAAAGAAATGACACTTTTCTTTCATCTCACCATTGCTAAATTAAAATGCATCTTGCAGTGTTTTCTCAGTTAAAGTTGTTTTAAATTTAACAAACTAATTGACAGATATTCTGTCTTCCTAAGATAATTAACTATAAAAAAATCAAAGAAAAAGATGTTTTGCAATCTAGAGTGGTTTTCTCTCTTTCAATTTACTAGCATTTGTCCAACTTATGTTTAGTTATCTTACTTTCATGCCTTTCAAACAAGAAAGAGCTTTTGATATTTTCTTATTTTCCAAACAGAACTAAAATGATTGTTATTGATTCAAGTTTGCAGCATCTTTATAAGTCTGCTCCACGCTGAAGCTTCATATAGGTTTATCAAGTACAAAATCAATTATTTTAACAATATTTTGTCCTACATATAAAACTATATATTCCACTATTTCCCCTATTGTCTTTGTAAATCAAATTTTGAAACATAAATATTGTAGAAATATGTGCAAGAATATGAAAATAGGGAATTTTTTTTTCTTACTTGGATGTCTTGTGTAACAAGAATTATATTATTACATTTATGAATTATAAAATAGTAAAAGTCCATGTGGACACGATAATTTTTCAGCTTCGTTATTAATCTGGAATCTAAATTAGAATTTAATTTGGTTGGAATCAAAGTCCATATCTATTTTCTGTTCTCTTGAGGTCAATTTTAAATGATAAACAGTAGTTGGCCCACATTTATTATTTAATATTTATTATATATATTTTCTGTATTACCTGTCAGATTTATAGTATGCATTAATTTTAAAGGAAGTTGAATCAGTATTTTATGCTGTAAGATACTTGTAGTACTGACTTTTATTGATGCAAATTACAGATAACTTAATCCATATGAAGTGCAGTATTAATATATTTTATATATATATTCAGATGAATATAAAATGAGAGTTTTGCAGAAGCAAGGGAGAAGATGAATTAGAAACTTTTACTATAAGTAATATTGTATTTAATGTTTTTTTAATTTATTTTTGAAAATGTACATGGAATTAAAAATCATGGAAATATGATATTGGTTTAAAATTATATAATTGTCATTATAAAGTTTCAAAATAATTTCCATGAAAAAATGGAAAATTTAAATATTCATTGTGATTTTGAATCACTTCCAGCCTGATAAGAGTGCTCATTTCCTTCACAGATAGGCAATACAAAGTTACCATGGTTTTCAGAAGATGTGTTTCTTTGGAAATTTTCTTGTTCATTTCTCCAGATTATTTGTACAGCAATGAGGTTAAATTTTCTAAAGGTGGCTTTTGATTTTTGCACAATGGAGTAAGAGACTTTCTGCTTTTCTAAAAATATATTGGTGAGGTGGGAGGGGGAAAATGTGTCAGAGGTGCTTCCCAGTAATTTCCTTCCCAGTATGAGACTGATGAGAACAATTCTCTTTTCTTTTTCAGGAAGGCTTAACGTACATCTGACAGCAACCCCCCATGACAGATGTCACATAAAAGGGGAGTGTCCTTGAACCCTCTGTGTTTGCTCCATCCATCAGTGCCCTGGGAAGGATGAGTCCCTTATGCCTGAGCAGCTGTCAATGCCCGGCCATGGGGACCCCAGTGACCACCCCACTGCATCAGAGCTTGGTTTGACCAGCTGTTCTGGGGCACATGCCCACAGAATCCCCACTCTCAGTGTTTTATCCATTTTTCTAAGTATGCTGCCAAGCTCTGCTAACGCCCTGGAAGGACTTGCACTGAGTTCCAGTTATTAACAAACGTACTGGTAATAGAGAACTGTGACGGGTTAAGGTTCTGAGATTGCTGTTGATAATATACTGAATGCAAAAGTGAATTTGAAGGGATATTCAGACAAGCTGTAATTACCAATAAGAACTGGCTCTAAAGAAATCTTTAGTGTACATAGAGTAAGGTTCTTACCCAAGAGCCATCCCTACTGGGGGACAAGACAGCCTGAGCACATTGACTGATCCCAGAAGTTATGATGGTGTCTTCTGTGACCTCCCTTCTCACCCAAGCTATATTTACTTAATTTTCTTTGAGAAAGGGGACAGTTCATGTCACTTCATGCTTAAGTGGAGTTTGAGTGACTTCAGTCACTAAGATGTGTAGAAGAGTGAAAAATAATATTTATTTTTGAGTTAATGAAGCGAAGTTCACCTTTCAGTTACTGTCTGGGCTATTCCTTTGGCTTAGTTCCCATTAGCTGCATTGTTTTCAACAGCATGACCACAGCACCTTAGTGCCACTCCATCCTGTCTCATGTCCCCCTTGCACCCCAATCTGCCTCAGTGTTCCTACTCCTAAGGTGGGCAGACAGTTTGCTCCTGGTGAAGTACAGCAAATGCACTCACTACTTCTTGATAAATTTTGTTTTTTCATCTTCTCCTCACAACAGGTGAGCAAAGCTACAGCAATATCAGGAAACACCTTTTTGGGGATTTTGGGTGTTTAGGCTAAAAGGAGTTGTTTTATTCTTGTGTTTTGTTCTTTTTGCAATAAGGTGCAACACAAGAACCAACAGAAATTTGAATTTTTTTCCTGTTGGAGACTGGTTTTTTTTTATTTAGACTGTCAGTAGAAGTGTAACAGTAAGAACTTTTTCCTAATTAATTAAGGAAAGTTTTTTTTTAAATAATTGCTGGGATGGAATTCAAACTTGTATTGACATTTTTTGTCAAGATTACAATGAAATATTATCTTTCTGACATGTAACAGAAGCAGGACTTGAGTCACTGTTCTTGCTGCTTGGGGTGCTTTCTGGCATCAACAATTTTGAGTAGTTGTGCTTTGAGTTTTCTTATGGGTAACATGAAAATTGAGTAGTCTGACTAGAACCTTAGCTATTACCTTCAGGATCCAAGCCTAGACAAAGCTGTACAGATATTAGAGGCCCCAGTAAGATCTAGAGACTGAGCTTGTCTTAAAATTACTTCACGATCTAAGAATGCCTAACTGTGATTGCTCCCTTTTCACAGAACCTGTAAGTCCTCTCCTGACAATGTCACATGGGCTTGAAGAATACTATCACAGTGATTCCTAATGTTTTAATGCTGGCTGAAGTGAGATGTCCTAGAAACTAAAAACATAAAGTTGATTATACTCATCCAGTGAGTCCACTGACTTTACAGTAAATATGGCAAACCAGATTATGATGAAGGGAATGCAATGAATAAGGTGCTTTCTTCCAAAGAGTAGTTGAAGGAAATTAAATACATACTCTTGTAACTCTAACAGCTACAAGCAACTTGATGAAAGAATTTCTGCAGGAAATTAGAAGTTCCATCATAAGCATTTGTAACATCAAATTAAGTTTGGCAACATAAGGTCAGACAATCCTAGTTCAGCTGTCTAATTATGTGGGCGAGTGAACCTATCCAGTTAACACAGAGAGACAGCTCTTTCAGAAGGCTATCTAAACCAGAAATCTTATGGTTTTGAATCTTTCTCAAGTGGAGTCTGCTGTCCATTGCCTGTACTGAGAAATTAGGGCTGTTAGATGGCCAAGTGCCTAAAATTAAAGGATTGCTCCCTTCCTACAGAACCTGTAAGTCCTTAAGATATTAAGTAAATATCCTAAAGAGAAGAAATAACCTGGAAACTTTAACTCTGATGGATCCATTTCAAAAGAATACATTACTGTTTAATATATTATGATGATTTGTTCAGTGCATGATGATAGATGGAAAATTGAAATTGCAGAATGTGTTTACAAAAGACTGATTGACACAGACAAAGCTAGTATCAGCACTTGGTAGGATAAGAAACCATTGAGGAATTGTGAGGCTCCAAAATATTTTGAATTGAGTATAACACTCAGTAAAGTACTTTGTGCAACTTAGGCACTAGCCTTGTAAAAAATTCAGCAAACACAGGCCCACCCAAAGCTGATCCTTTAGGAATTCAGTAACCATCATCCCTTTAGATTGTTTCTTGGTCTGTCTTCCTTTAGCAAGTTATTTTTCCAGTTTATAACTTCAATAGTCTGCTGGGTGTAGCATCAGAAATCTGGCAGAATATTCCTTAGATTTCTAATTCAGTTTTATACAGACTGTATCCCATCACTGACAGCCATGTAAATCAAATGTAACTCTAATGAAATCAGAAATCCAACAATAGCTTAAAACATGTGTGAGAGGAGTATCAGATCCTCTCCCTCTCCCTCCCTCCCAAGTGTCAGCTAAATAAGCTTTCAGGCTTTTGAAATAAATTCGAAGTTCAGATGTTGGGTCTTGACAGTGCCAAGATCCTATAGAGCACATCTGCCCTTCATTGTACTGGTTCAACATTCATCTGAAGGCAGAATTTAGTTTCTATACTGAACTGGGACAAGCCTACAACACTTACTAGTGTGTTTGGGCCCTGGAAATACATAATGAAACTGTCAGCATAATCTAAATCATGAGATAGATAATTTATCTGCTGTAACACTGAATTAGGAGTGTTCTCCCCAGTGCTCAGAATAATTCTCTGCTTTATATACTTGTCTAAATGCTGACCACATGTTGGGCAATGTGTTTGTAGCATTTGCCCCAGTGTTTGATTTTTGAACTGGCATGCATTCACCACTCCAAGTAAGTAAAATAATCCAGGGGAAAAGCACAAAATGCCCATTAAAGAAAACAATTTCAATAACAAGCTGAGCCCCTCAGGGACTGAGCTATTATAAAAAGCAATCAGAATCTTGGAGGGTGGGATTTTTTGCTTTTATTTTTATTTAAGACATCCACAAGCCCAAGACTCAAAGCCAAAAAAATGGGGCATTTGGTTAAAAACCTGAAGAAAGAGAATTCATTTCTTTGTGAAGTTAAAAACTACTGTAGATTAGAAAATTAGCTCTTACCAAAACTGCCAACTATAGAAAAATGTCCCTTTGTTCCAAAAATCCCTCTGGGATGACATTCTTTACATATGTTAATTTCTGTTAGATTATATGATGTTTCACTAATGAATGGAAGAAAAATGGTTAGATGGAAATGAGACAGTAAGCCAGACAGGAATCTTTCATTATGGAGAGCTATGCATGAAAGGCTGGTCAGGATTTCCATTAAAGCTTGCTATTTTCAGTGGTCTGTGCTGAGATGTAAACAACTTCTCCAAGTGATTATTTAGGGTTTCAGTGTGAGCACACAGTCTGATTTTACTTATTATGACTGAAAGAATTGTTATGTAAAAAGGAGAGGAAATGGTTAAACCTAGCTGAGTTTGTGTTATTTAGTTGCATAGTATTACAAGATTTGAATTCTTTACTGAAATGCAAAAGGACATAGTCTAAACCTGGATCTCTAACAAGAACACTGACCTTGTAGATGAATAACATTAATTTTTCTGGCAGTGACTATGACACAGGCTTTGTGAATTGTTTGGGGCAAGGCAGTTGACGTTTCTGTGTTTCAGTTTCTATTTTTTACTTGTGTTGTGGTAAAATGATGTGCTATATTTTCTTTTCTCTTTTTCCTTTCAATTTCCCCTTCCCCTTTCCCTTCTCTTCCCCTTTTTTGCCAACTTCCCAATTAAAAATCTTGATACCTGGTAGCAACTATGAGAAAGCCAGCTTTCCAACAGTCTTCAATACACTGCTTTTATAGTCTCTTGAATGATGAATATGCCCAGTTTCTGGGCTACTTTTTCCTGTAGTAAAAGTGCTATTTTAAAATCAGATTACATCCTTCAATTCTGCAAGGAGTGTTCTCTTTCTTTCAGATATCTAAGACCTGTATGTCTTGCTGTTGAATGATGTTGCAATGTGCTTAGATTAGTCTTGTGAAGGAATCTTCACTCCAACCATTCTTTTAAAGTGTCTTTACAGAGCCCAGTCTTCCAGATAGTCATAAAAAAATTATACATATAGCATCTTAATAACCATATTTTGGTAAATTTATTAGTTTATTGTCCTGAAGCAATCCTAAACTCATTAAAATAATTAGGAAGACTGGTTCACCTACTTGATTTAGTCCAACAACGTAACTATCTGGTATTAGGCTCTTGGGGTAAGATTTCTACTGAATAGCATGAAAATTATCTAGGAGATGTTCAGAGCATAAATGAAACTAAGACCCTTTTAACTTCCTGCCTGTTGTGTCACTGCAGGAGTGTCTCATCCAGCTGATTGTAGGGAGATTTTAGGTAGAATAATGTATAGGATAAGTCCTTGAAGATAAGTGCTGCAAGTACCTCTGTAATTTCTTTTCCTAGAAAGAACCAAATCTGTGTACATTCTTTATGCTCTTGGTTAAAGAACAACTAATAAATTCTATCCATTCTTTGCCCCAGACAATGGGACACTGATGCACAAATTAATTTTTTTGTAAAGGAATACATTTTTTTCTATGTTGTTTCTATATTGATTTCTATGTTTCTATATTGACGAATCATTAAGAAAAGCTATCTATACAATACTCTGTTCAAATTATCCAACCTTCAAGATCAATGAATGAAATAATTCCTGCTGTGTCTGTTTTTTACCTGTTGACCGTATCCTTCTATTCACTTGGTCTGGTGGCTGCTGAAAGGTCAGAAGAAATGGTAAGATGATGAGTTGTCTGGTGTATTTGGACTTTTTTTAGCTGTCACATCCCATCTCCTTTTCACTGAGGTTTGTGTTTTTCGTCATAATTACTTCTCAGTAATGCAAACACATGTGGAAAGTGGGATGGGGAATATTTGAGGTGGGATGTGTACAAATTCATTAGTCAAGCAGCTACTTCAAAAGAGATCATAATGGGAAAGGGATGCTCTTCTCTCAGAAAGTGGTCTTCTGTTATTTCCTTACTAGTGCAAGCATCTTACTTAACATAAACTTAGTTTAATGTATGCAGAAGTGAAATTTTGGAATATGATTTCCCAGCTTAATTTCTCCCTGATGTGGTACACGATTGTGCAAAAGTAAAGGATCTTCCAGTCACCAAAATCGTCAGTCATTATAAAATGTATTTAAAACCTAAAGTAACTTTTTGAATTCTCTCCACCATCCTCACCCACCCCTTTTGATGTTCATAGGTAATATGTGATATCCTCTGTCTCTTACATACATCTGCTAGGCTTTCAACAGAGAAAATCAAAATATCTACAGCCATTATTACACGTGATATGTATTGATATATGCTTTTACTTCACTCTCCTGGATCAATGAACAAAAAAGCTCTACTAAAGCTACACTTCAGGAAAGTTCACCAATGCATAAAAATACCAGGCAGTTCATAGCTAATTCTTCATCTCCTTTCTAAAATTGAAGTATACTGTATAAATATGTAAGCCGAACAAATCAGTTGTCTATTATCTAATGGCTCATTTACCAATGATCCAAATGTACATCTTAATTTCCTGTATAGTTGTCTCAGCCCATTATTGTAGATAATGACTGCAAAGAACAGAAAAGCTGTTGGCAAATCAAGATTAGTTTTCCTGAACTATTTTCAGTTTTCTTTACAGGGATCAGTTGTTTCACACCATTTTCTTCCTAATGTAAGTGGTAAGACAAACTGTATTTTTTCACTTTATAATTAATGGCACCAACTTTGACTCTTTCAACTGATTATTAAGTATTTTTATGAAGTGATGGTTTCTCTGCTTTTCTTCATTATTTTTAGTTCTTTGACAAATAGCACTTATGACAAATAGGACCTGAGGATTTTCACAAATTTGAAAGGGCCCTCTGTTAGTAATTTGGTCTTTTGAATGTTCATCTGAAAAAGTCATGTGATTTTAATTAATTTACTTAATTACCTGACATTTATAAGTAGGAACTGTGTTAGAAGCAATCATTAGGATACTTGGCCTCTCACTGATAATAGAAAGAAGAAAATTTCAGGGTTGTCCATGTTTTACCATCCTTGCACTTCCACAGAAAAAACAGTATCCATACAGATATTCTCTTCAGGTTTAAAATACATAGGTTTTTTGTGATTGAAATAAATGATGCAGATTGGATTCATTAATCTTTTCCTCATTTTGTCAGACTGTTGAGATGAAGCGTTCATCCTAGAATCATGGTATCATCGGGTTGGAAGGGACCTTGATCATCCAGTCCAACCATCCACCCAGCAGTGCCACTGTAATCCTTAAACCACTAAATCCAGACTACTCAGTGCCAGGTCCAGAAACCCTTATTGAAACTTCTGCACTTGTCCTCAGCCCACTGAACGAGTCTTTCCAGGTCTCTCTGTGGATCCTTCCTCCCCTCAAGCAGACCAACACTCCCCCGCAACTTGGTGTCATCTAGGAATTTACTGAGAGTGCACCAAATCCCCACGTCCAGGTTGTCAATAAAGATGTCAAACTGCCCTAGGCATCACCTCAGTGACCAGCCACCGGCTGGATTTGGCTCTGTTAGCCACAACTCTCTGGGCCTGGCCAGTCAGCCAGTTTGTTACCCACTGAAGAATACATCTACCCAAAACACAAGCAGAGAATGGTTCTAGGAGGATGCTGTGGAAGATGGTGTCAAACACTTCACTGAAGTCTAGGGAGACACATCCACCTACAGAAATGGGTTAGCCTGTCACAGAAAGAGATCTGATTGGTCAAGCAGGACCTGCCTTTCACTTTGGCTGGGCTTGATGCCCTGGTTGTTCTGCATGTGCTGTGTAGTGGCATTCAAGATCATCTCTTCCATAACCTTGCCTGGAACCATGGTAAAGCGTGTATTTCCCTGGATCTTCCTTCCAAACATTCCTGTAGATGGGCGTTACATTTGCCAGGTTCCAGTCATCTGGAATTTTTCCAGTTAACCAGGACTGCTGGTAGGTATTAGAGAGTGGTTTGGCAAGTTTTTTCTCCAGTTCTTTTGTAGCTCTGGGGTGGATCCCATCAGGGCCTATAGTGAGTGTCTTATCAGCAAGGCAGGTCATTAACCATCTCTTCCTGGACTGCGGGGGCCTCACTCATCTCCCCATCACCAACTTCCACGTCAGGGAGCTGGGTATCCTGAGGCAACCACTTGAAGACTGAGGCAAAGAAAATATTAAGTACCTGTAGTGGTTTTGGTACCTTTGCCTTTTCCTCATCCCCTACACTGCATTCAACAAATGGTGAAAGCACGCCTTGACTCTCCTTTTGCTGCCAATGTTTTTATGGAAAATTTTTTGGTTTTAAATGTAGCAGCCAAGTCAAGTTCTAACTGGGCTTTGGCTGTGCTAATCTTCTCCTTATACGACCTCACCACATCTTTATAGTCCTCCCAATTTACCTGGCCCTCTTTCCAGAGATTATGGATTCTCTTCCCCTAAGATCCAGTGTAAGTTCTCTGTTTAACCAGGCTGGTCCTTCTCCCTGATGACTTGTCTCCTATAGTGATGTATGCAGTTGTCTGTTCTGTGGAGTAGGTTGAGTAAATCCATATGAATATTCTTTATCCTATATAAGGCTGAGGATATTTTAGGTCCTCTCTAATCCTTTTGTTCTTAGTGTGAGTTCTGAGAGTGGTAAAATATGTGTTATGTTCCAGACAAGCTATTCAAGATGAGTACCCCCTTCCTTTTTCCTCTGGGTTTTACAACAGAATCCCTGTAGGTCATAAAGGTTAAAAGAAGTACTATTAATGCTCAAACCAACAAGGAGATATTCTACCCATTCAGTTAGATTATTTAATTACATAGCAATTAGACACATATCATAGACTCAATTATAGAATTATTAAATAGTTTTGTTTGGAAGGGACCTTTAAAATAATCAAGTTCCAAGCCCCCTGCAGTAAGCAGAGACATCTTCAACTAGATCAGGTTGCTCAGAGCCCTGTCCAGCCTTACCTTGAATGTTTCCAGAGATGGGGCATCTACCACCTCTATGGGCAGCCTGTGACAGTGTTTCAGCTCCCTCACTGAAAAAAATTTCTTCCTTATATCTAATGTCAGTCTACCCTGTGTTAGTTTAAAACAATTACCATTTGTCCTATCATTTCAGGCCCTACTGAAATGTTCATTTCCATCTTTCTCATAAGCTGCCTTTAAGTATTGAAAGTTTCCCTAGAGCCAGCCTTCTCTTCTCCTGGATTTCTATTCCTGAACAGTCTTGGTGTTAAAACCTCACAGGGTCAAAAGCTCCATTTCACACTTTCAATAGTCTCAGGTATTGTGATTCCTTTGTTGAATGCAAAAATTGCAAAGGCAGGTAGGTTCATCATGCCTTAACTTCTTATTAATAATTAGCTAAACTGCTATGAAAGTCTGTGCAGGAAAACTCTGTGTGCTGAAAGGAGCTTTTCTCCTTCTAAAACTTGTAGAATATGAATTATCTGGGTATGTGTCACTTGTGTATGCTTAAAAAAATTCTTGAGGATGAAGGTAACAACACACATGCTGTACAAATATTCAGCGAGACAAGTTTCTTTCTAAAAGAGCCAAAAGAGAATATTTAAAACATTTAAGTTAAATTGATTTGGTAACTATCACACAAAATGAACAATGAATGGAACTCCACTAGACAGAAGAACAGATTTTGATCAAACATGCATTGAGGTGTCTTCCAGATTACTCAACTCTATCATAGGGTGTCTTGCTTATATGATACATAATAAAATAAATATATTAAACTAAGAAAGATAGCAAACAAAAACCACTTTGAGATCAATTGATAACAGCTTAAGATTGGATACAATTGTGGAACTTAATACATTAGAAATTTTTGGGTGCCTTTCTTTAAATATACATGGATAAATTTGATTATTTTAGTTTCTCTGGATTATAAGGAATCTCTAAATTATTTAGACATGTTTTCTGATTCTTGTCTGGCTTGAGCAAAACATGTATCTGCTGTTGTTCAGACAGAAGAAATGGAATTGGCTCCCACTATAAACCAGTTTCTCATTTTGTTTGTGTTTAGGAATCTTCATATTTCATCATAGGATCCTTTGGTGTTCTAGTGTGGTCTACAGAATTTGTTGATTCACTTCATAGCTTCATCTCTTCACTGAGATATAACACTTAATAGATATTGACATTTCTTAGGACTGAAGTACCTGGTTCATAAAAGTAATTTTCACTTATTCTGACTCCATGCCAGTCATTTTTAGACAACTAAAAGCAGAAAGTGCAGACTCAGGCCTTTGTTGACCTGCATTTGCATCATTCTGGCTTAATATTAACTTCCCTGTGTGAGGCATGTGACGGGTCTGTGAATAATCCTGACATGTTTTTAATTCTGCCTTGAGGTGCCACTCCAGGTCTAGTGGAAGTGAAGATGGGTAGCTTCATATTGGGCAATAGAAGGAAACCCAGCATTTGGGATTGTGTGCCATTTCCCTCTTTATTCTTAAAATTATTCTGTAAGAGACATCAAAATGCTTCTTGTTCACTGTATGATTATGTTCTCTGAGGAATTAGCAGCGATTGACATAGCATGTAAATTATAGATAATGAAGTACGTATGCATAGACACTATTTGAAGTGCCCAAAGTTAATTTCTGTGTAAAATAATGATACGTTCTCTTGAAAACCGGTCTGCTGTATGGAAATTAAAGGAAAAAATTAATTATGACATCTTTATAAATTAATCAATGTACCTATTCAGTGATTTATATATAATAGATGCTCGATTTGAGCTATCTTCAGAATACATATAAGTAATGAAAATAGCATCAAAATGTAAAGTTATTTGCAATAATCATGTGAACCATTTTGTTTTGTAGTCAACCACATGCTCAGAATAAAAAAAGATAAATCAATAAATTAAATCAATAAGAGAGGAAAGATCCTCTTATGGCTGAGGCAATGGATTGAAAGTCAGGAAATTTGATTTCAATTTTCAACTCTGCCACAGGCTTCCTGTGTGACCTTAGGTAAGTTATGTTTTCTCTCCAGACCTTGGTTTTTCATCAATTTACAGGAAAGAGCAATATTCTTTCTTCTGAACTGTTCTCGGGCTTTTTCTTGTAAGCTACAGTATATGCAATGTCACCCTGAAGACTGCATTAAACACTTGATACTTGAATTTGTAAACCCTCAGCTTACAGTACCGGGGGTCGCAGGCTGAGAGGCTGAGTTTGCCTTTTGAACAAGCCCCAAGGCAGCATCCACTTTCAAAGTCAGCATTTTATTGATGCGAGCCTGTGGTGCCGGTCTTGGCTAGATTTCCAGACAGGCAGGTAGACAAGCTGCACTGGCACTACCTCTCGTGCATGTGCAAGTGGAAGCCTCTTGTAGCCTTGGTACTGTGGGAGACCCGTTGATCCAGCCAAACCTTTTCCCATAGACTGCAGGGCCTTGCAGATGTTCCATCTGGCTGACTTCAAACAGGTGGGCTGGTTGTGCTCCTCCATCAACTGTGCAGTCATATGTTACCTAAACATTGGTGTTCTGTTTTCTTCAGGAACCTCTAGACACTGAACTAATGCAAAGAACACTCAGTGTTCTGAAGTCATCAAAAAATAGTCATAAACAGATAGTAATTTCCTTTTATCCAAATATGTAAAACCACTCACTTTTATTTTGACACACATCCTAAGTTGGTCACTGTCAAATATTTCCCTACAAGGATTAGACAAAAATGTTTGAATTAAAACTATCTTTTTAATAAATTTTAGTGACTGTGCTTATGTTTTATTATAAGTAATTATTGTAATGTAGCAATGCTTCAGGATATCCTTTTTATCTTTTGGTTTTGCATGCATTAGAAATAAACAATATTTCTGCGAAAGCAATCAGAACATCATATTTTAATTCTGTCTCTGTTTTTACTTTAGATTTTCTATTTTAAGACATTTTATTTTATATATATGATTGTCTTTAAAAACATGACTAATGCCTTAATTCTACAAGAGTAAAGTGCATTTGAATTTTCTTTGAACTAAGTATATTTGTAGCAATGTGCACAAATTTCAGGGTGTGTTACTGTGTGGTTTTTTACACAAAGACACACAGTCATCAGTTTCAGTAAATATAGATCTTTATTTCTGTCTTTCACTGCAAACTCTCTTCTTTATAAATCTGACACTTGTCAGATTACATGTGAATATCACCAAAGAGAGGAATTTAAACTGAAAACAAAACCAATGGTATAACATACCTATCATCAATGGTATAACTATCATAAATCAAGATTATTTTGAAAACATAGAGGAACATTCATTCCTTGTAGTGGAAGATGTTTTAAAATAAACAGAATATGATATTTTAAAAATTGATTCTATTCATTGAACCTCCAAACAAATTGTGTTTTACCTTTGCGGGATTTACACATATAGATATAGCTGTACTTAGGGTTGTTATCTAGCCTTCTTGTTTAGACAGACATCCCACTCTGAAGGTGTGATTTATCTCATCTAAAATCAACATATATTAACTGTCTATGTTTCTCTCCATAATGAAGAATTTCTTCTCGTAATGTAGGATATTACCAACTGTAGATAAGATGTAACTTGGTACTTGCAGTGAACCCAGATACTTGCAGTTTTTACAGATTACTACTTATAATAAACATTTTAAACCATTTAAGCAACACATCAGCACTGATAGTTGGTGACTTGTGTCCTTCACACTCTTGCTGAAATGTGGCTGTTCCTGAGATGGTGATCAACCTCAACCTGTGGCAAGTCCATAGCAATGTCCAGAGTAAAGCCAATACATCCTCAGCTTTGTCAAATCAGCCAAAGGCCTTATGTTTCCTTCATGGCTCAGAAACTGCATTGTATGGTAGCTGGTGTCTAAGCCATGGAGTGTCACAAGGAATAAAAGGTCTCCCTTAAGGTTTCAAGGATCATCACATACTGTAAAATGTAGTAAAGGCAGAGAAAATTCACTTGCAGTCCAGATCTAATGTACGGATCTGCTATTTAACTGTTCTGGATTTATAGTATAAACACTCATGACAGTGTTGCATAATAATTTTTCTCTCTTATTTTTTTTTTTTTTACCTCTAGCCTTCAAGTAAATGAATTGTTAAGAGCTCATTAAAATTGTAGTATTTCCTAAACAGCTTTATTATGTTCAATTAGAATTTTTCATAAGATACATAGAGTCCCTTAAGATCAGAAGGGAACATTTCATCAACTGGATTAACTTGAATAGTGCAAACTGTTGAACCACATCAATTTCTCTTACAGTGAACTCTCTAAACCTTTTATGACCGCTGCTGGTTCCATGCAAACATATTTTGTATTTTGACATATCTTGATTTGATAAAACAGAAATGGACAATCTGCAACTTTTCTTGGTAGTAATGTGTTCACACAATGAATTTTCCTTGCAGTTAAAAATGTGTGCTACTCTTGTTGTAGCCAACCTAAAGTTAATTTCTACTTTCCTAAAGTTAATTCCACCTTCTACTTCATTTTTTTTAAGGATACTTAGAGTTTTTTTAAACAAATTCTTGTGGGGTTGAAATTTCCATGATTGTTTGCAGCCTAATATTTAGTTTGCTCATTAGATAAAATCACAAACAAAATTGGATATCTGGGGTCTGATGTATGGCCCTGAAAAAAGAAAAAAATTGGTTTTTTTCTAATTTTTTAATAGTATCAATGGCTTAAAACTTCAGTCTAAAGATGTGGAATTTTATGTAGTTGCTTGAATTCGAAGTCGGCAGATGTGTTTAGAGGAAGGCATTTGCAGAACTCTAAAGTCAAATATTTACAATCAGAATATTTTTTTTAACTAAGTGAAGGTTAGTAACATAAACTGGACCCCATTCTGTCAGGATTCAACTCTCACACCTCTTAATATTTCACTGTCACTGTGATGGATCATTTGGTGGATCAGAAAAATGTAGTGTTATGCTTTTGTCTTTATTACTCCTGAGAAATATAACATGAAAGCTGGTAGAAGACTTGGTACTTTTCCATTCGTAAACTGAATTCTCAGTGAATATTTCCTTTCATAATGAAGCTTTTTACCCTAATGAAGTGCTAGTCACTGGAAAAGAGTATAGCCTGAGATGAATTAGTGACTTTACCAAATCAGCACTGCAGTGACCACAGTGCTGTAGGTAGTATGGGACAGAGAAAGGCTTTGAGAGAACCCCAGCTCTGTTGGAATTTATCATTCCCACGAGCTTCAGAACCAGTCAACTCTGGAAAAAATACGGTTCTTGTTTCACCAGCCCCTACAGCTAGCTATTATTCAGATGAATACAAAAAAGGTGGCAAGTTTATTAGCACTCTAAAGCCTGTAAAGGTATGACTTAACACAACTCTTTCAGATGAGAGAAGTCTGTGCATCTTATTCCCCAAATTCAGGTAAGGCAGGCACAGAACATTAAAAAAAAAAAAAAAAAAGCACGATTTTTGTTCTCAAAATGGTGCAACAGCTTTCACTTATGGTTCATTTGACATATATTTCATAGAGATGAAGGATATTTTCACTTTCTTGCTCTCACTTTCTCCTCTGATTTACTTTCTAGAAGATAATGCAGTGTTGAATTTTTAAAAATAAAAGTCAAATTTCAGATTTTTATTGCAAAGGTGCAAGGAACTTTGGGTCAGAATGAAAGAGAGGTTAGAGGAGCCTTTATGGAGGAGTGGTAAATTATAGGGAAAACTGTCTTGATTAATTAGCAAATCTGAGAGGGGAGAAAAGACTCTGAAATCAGGAAGTTCTTGTCTTGTCTCTGATGCTGACTTCATAGTTCCAAATAGGAACTGGATGCTCAAAGAAATACAATTAAATTGGCTTTGTCATTCTAAGACCTACTCAAAGTATTTGAGCTGGGAATCAGTATGACTTAGTATTCTCCTTTCTTATTCCTTATAGAAGAAACCAATGCTGGTTATCAGAGGGACATCCTTGCAACACCCAAAAAGTCAGCAAAACCTTATGAGCTGAATTCTGAAACTGTCCTGCCTTGCTATGACAGAGAACTGCTTATCACTGTGGCTGATCGGTTTGTTTTTGAAAAAGGAAATAGAGCATTATATAAGCATGCCAAAATTAGTACCAGTGTGAAATTTTCCATAGAGAATGAGTTAGTATAAAGCCTATAGGTAATTTATACCTTTCCTGAGCTTTAATTTTGCTTGGATTCTGCAAAGCTGCATTGCATTTTTATTCCTCTGTCACAAGGCCAGTGTGAAGATTAATTATTGGATGTTTCTTAATGGTTTGGCAGTCAATGGTAACTATCATTGTAATTTATAATAATTGAACACCAAACCCCTTTTTTTTAGTAGTAGAAAATTTGAAAGGTCATTATCAGTCTAAACTTGGCATAAAATTCAAATCTTCTGTAAAAATTTCAACAAATCCACAACCCAAACCAAGCAAAATGTAATCTAATAAAGGGAATAGTAATCAGAAACTTTGAATACAAATGTTTTCTTTCATTAGTGGAAAACTCAGTTCATTCATTTTGCATTTTAAACATTCCCTTGCAGTGATATGAATTCAGAGCAACACCATTGTTCTTGCATGCTGTCTAAGAAATTAGATGGGCTGGAAGAGAAATACAAGACTACATTATTTAGCATTCTGTGGGAAATAAAAAAGGACGTAATAGAATGGGTGGGCTTCAACAGTGTGACCATGGATACTAAACCAGGACCTGGAAAACAGATGTGGTTGGAAAAAACTATTCCAGTTTTACTAACATAAAAGTTTGTGGTTTTTTTGTTTAGTAGTTTGGTTTTTGGGGTTTTTTTTTGGTGATTTTTTTTTCGTTTGCTCTTTTTTTAAATTTTTCTCTTTTTATTGATTAAAAACCTGAAAAAACTGTATGGGCACACTCAGTTGCTTAAATACCTTCATCTGCATGCCTTTTTTGTTGCCAGCTACACCTTTTTTGTTGGCCCTTCATGATTCACAGATCACTGATGCAGTGTCCATTGCAGATGGCAGTTTTGCAGTTTTATTACCATAAGAGAATTAATATGTAATTTCTGTCTGCTCTGCTCTCTGAGAAGTATGTCTAAATTGTTAACATTTATATAACATATATAAAATGAAAATATCTCATCTGCAGACTTTTCTTTCTGCTTGAGTCAAAATTCTTTGTCATACTTCCCTCTGTGAGTTTGTATGCCTTTACATACAAAT
The DNA here is from genome assembly GCA_013399835.1 of Leptocoma aspasia. Classification (NCBI taxonomy): domain Eukaryota; kingdom Metazoa; phylum Chordata; class Aves; order Passeriformes; family Nectariniidae; genus Leptocoma; species Leptocoma aspasia. Next base: position 7,128 of record VXAX01001107.1, on the reverse strand, counting down.
GTGAACAGACAAGGAGTTGAGTACAAAATCCCTTGTAAAAACAGACTCTAGGCTTAAAAAAAATCTGTTGAAAATTTCTTACAACCAGAGTGTGAAGAGATTGTGGAATGCTAAATATTTGTAAAGCTTCTACTAGACATATGTTTATTTTTTATGTTAGAAGGTTAATCACACCTGCCTGACACCTGGCCTTCTGCCTGCCTGTGTGAGCTTTCAGGGGTTTCCTTGGGCTTGCCAGCAGAAAGTCACCACCTCAATCTACCTGTGAGGACAATCTCACTGCTTGATTTTACTGATGCTAGCCCCAGACAGAAGAACCATGAAATTATGGTGTCAATTTGAGCAGAGGAGGAAGAGACATGGCTCGTGCCCAAGCTGGTCATGAGGAAAGCCGTTAGAGAATTCTGGCTCTGTGGCTTCTTCCAGATTATACTTTGGACAAGAAATATAATAATAATGATGATAACCACAACAACAACAACAACAGCAACAACTTAATTTAGCCATTTTCCCCTAAGAAGAAGGAAGATATGAATAGATAGTTCTGTGTAGCCACAAAATCTCCAAAAACCTCTATAAAGTTTTGTTCCTATTGAACGTTGAGAGATGCATTCCATTATCTGCATTGCTCTTAAAAAACTTTAGTCTTCACACATGTCAGCCTTGATTTTTCCTTTGATGATATTCAAATTCTAATATCTAAAGATTTTATAGTCTGTTAGTGGCACAGATAATGAATGAGCTGGATCACAGTCAAGGAAGCTCTAGTGGAAGTTATGGCTCCGTAGCTTGTGGTGAGATGTCTCTGAACACCCAGACAATTTCTCCTGTCTTTGTAAATTGGCATCTAGAGCTTCCATCAGCTCTGTTTCACCTGTTCCCCCTTTAGTCCACTAACAAAATCATCTCCCATGCAGCCCACCTGATTGTAGGTGTTATGCTAACAGGTCAGTAGAAAGGAGTGGTTAGAAAAGTAACGTAAACCATCTAAACATGCAAATTAAGAGACTCTATTTAATAAACTTTTCCAGTTTTTTTTCCACTGCTTCTTTTTTGTCTTTGTTGATCATCACTATTAATACCATGAACTGTATATAAATATGTATCTCAAAATTGTCAAAAGAAAGACAATTATGTCTCCTTTAGTTATTATTATGGGTCTTATTTGTGCTAACACATGCAATATCTTTGAGCTTCGGAACTCTTTGAAAGTCAGTTGCCTCATTCATAAGGTGGGTGTAATTTTCCTTGACTTTTTAAATGTTAATTATTTTACTGCTTACACATTACATTAAAGAATGAAACCTTAACACGGGTATTATTAGTTATTATTGTATTGAAATAAGTATATGTAAAGAATCATATATTGTCTCCTAAAGTTTCAGTTTCATATGAAAAATTTTACTGCAGGTTGCTTGGTCTCTTGCATCATATAGTCATATGGAGCTAAACAAGGTTTAAATTAGCATAAGGGGTAAAAGATGAACTGGTCTACTTTTATAAGCTGTTCTCTTTTACAAGCTGTTCTGTACTCTTTATCTTGAAAAAAAATCACAGATTTAGCCAAAATTTCCAGGCCACTGAATCCAATAAAAAGTAAAATTTTGTGAAAAGTTAAACAATTAGCTTTTTTGCTAGTGACCCCTTGTGAAATTTGTTGCAAGAGAGATGTACATTTTTTTCCTTAATACCTGCTATTTTCATCATGGTCATCCCACCCAAAGTTTGGCTTTTTCCCCATACCTCATGATGTTCATCTTCTAATTTCCTCAGTGCTTTTATTCTAAATAATTGTAGTTGCTCTGTTTAGTTCCTGCAGACTGGATAAAGAACTCTATCATGGAACACACATAAGAGGATTTCTTTTTGTCTATTTGAAGCATTTCCTTTGAAGACTGTTTCATTGTGGTCTTTTGCTGGATTCATGTGAAAATGTGGATTCCTGGCAATATTTAGGCATACGTACTATAATTTTCTAAAATCTGAATAAATCTGCAGAAACTTCTTCTTAGCTAATCCTTTAATTCTTACATGCTTAGCCTCCTTTGGGGGCCAAATTATCTTTTATTTTTCAGAAAGCTTAATAGCAAATGGATAAGATTCTTTTTGAAAGAAAAAGTTCTTCATTCCATAACTCTACCTTCTTACAACTAAGGGTTATACAATCAACTTAAATTATGAAAAGATGATACACATGTAAGAGAATGACCCTCTCTATAGGATGTTTGATAAAATTTTGTTCATAGTTCAATGCATAGGTAGATACTTTTGTCTTAGCCTGCAAAAATGGGAAAAGTAGCTTGTTAATTCATAGAGACTATAATTGTAAGCTCTTCTTATGGGGGCTGGATAAAGAATAGGGGTACTCTTGCCATATATTCACCCTTTTACAAGAATCCATGTTAGTGTTGCCTTTGGAAGCAAAAAGACACTGCAAAATATTCAACCTGCCCAGCATTAGAGGATTTCCAAGGTCATAAAGCCCCAGAGAATCCTTCAGCTTTCTTCTTGTTGCTGTAAATTCCAATCTCATATCATAATCTCTGGACAAATTCTTACTTTATCCTGCATCATATTTGTAATATTTGTACAGCAAATAACCAGTATCTTTCCAATTTGGAACTTAGATTATTCTTGACAAATGCAACAACACACTCAGAAAATTCACAGGCATCAGTAGGATTAGTCCAAGCTGCTGAAGGAAGATGAGATTAAATGAGAAAACTTGTGGGAAGAAATGCAGCAGGAAAGAAGTTCAGTCAAAAAGCATTACTAAATGCAGAAGAGTAGATGAAGGTTGACACTAGAAGTTTCCTGCTGTCATTTTTTCTTCAGATGGTGAAATGGAAGACTCCAGCATGGATCAGACTCAAACTGCAGAGTTACACATACTGGCATTTTATATCGGCTTCTTTACTCTCCATCTTTTTCTCCTCCCTTCCTTTCGTTTTAGGGGATTTTTACCAGCCTTTATGATGGCATGAACCAGAATATTCTACTGAAGACAAATGTTTTGTATTAGAAATCTGAACCCAAGTCATTTTGAAGCCAAAGCCATACTCCTACTACAGGTGTTCTGTCAAGGTTTTATGTCCTTTCAAGGTCTCTCCCATAGTCCCAGGTGCTGTGCTGAAAATGACACTCCACAAAAATTGGATTACCTTTGATCGCCCCGGCACCTTTGAGCTCCCTGGAATGTAATTGCAAAAGGCACAAGAAGGTACATGGATTCATGTGTCTGTCAGACAGTCCGGTTATACTGCAGTCCAAAATGGCTTTTGCAATTAATTTTTGTTATCCACCTATTTAATCTTTTCAGCATTCAGTGTTGAAATTGATTTATTTTCAATATTAGTTTTGCCATCAGTATTAAGACTATTTTTTTCTCATAATCCTGAGTCAGTTTCTTTTCTGAAAGACCATTTCCTTCTGATATTTCTAGAAATGAATGACATATGATGTTAAAAAATTAACAAGAAATGATGCACACCTGGATGCAAAGGTAGTAAATCCACATCATCTGGACAGATGAGAAGCAGATGTTAAAGTTCCTGTGTGATTTTTTTTTTTTTTGTCAGCTAAGGAATAAAATCTGACTGTAATATGTTCATATTATTTTTGGCTAGATCATTTGCTATGTGATGTTGATCTGAATTGATGTTTCCAAACAAACCATTCATGTTGTCAATAATTCAGATTCCAGGGAGCTCCTTGGTATGCCAGACTGCATATGCTAACATTTAATGCCAGACTGAACTTGCTGTGCAATTCAGCAGGATGAATCACCATAAGGGAGGGTGGCTCCCCAGGTGTATTGTGCCATATGTTTCATGGTGTAGTGAATAAAGGATACACAGGGCTTGACTTGCATCTTGCTGTGTAGCTTCTACTGTCCTCCTCAGCCTAGGTTCTGGGAACTCCTTTGATAGTAAATGCGCTGATTCGGCGTAAAAAAATGACACTGCACCTACTGCAGCAAATACCTGTGAGGTTTCCACTGAAAACCTCAAATTTGCCTAGCTGGGATAGGGAGAGGTATCCCTTTACAAAACCAAGATAAAATAGAGGGTAAGAGAAACCATAAGATAATACATGCAAAGGTCAGCATCCAAAGATATCCGTGGAACTCAGTAGATCAGCTCATACATCCTGAGGTCCAGCATTGCCCCAAAAATGTTCTTAAACATTGCTGTTCATCAAAAATCCTTATTTAGCTCTCTTGAAGAAAAACCATGGTAGATTTCACTTTACTATATCACGTGTGTATCTGAAATTAGTTTATTTCCCTTATGCAGTTTTTCCCTTTGAAGGGGGAAAGAAGATATTTTTTGTCTAAATATTCATGTTGCCACATAGGCACACTGGTGTCACTGTTATCTCTACCTGCATTGAGAGTAATTAATTTTCTAAAATTTCCTTTTCATAACAAATTACTAGTTCCTTCAACAAATAGGTGGTGATAAACAATTATTTATATCTGACAAACCACCATGAATTGGTATCTTTGAGATGAAGTATTATGACAGACTGGTGTAACACAACTATTTATCCCTTCTCTTGATCTCAAATTGGACAAGAATTGGAACAGTTGGAGAGCAGCCCATGTCTAGCCAACATCTGCTTTTGTAAAATAGCCGTATATCGTATTTCCCCTTTTTATTACTATTATTAACCAAGTTTAAAAAAAGAAATAGAATTAAAGATGTAACAAAAATCAACACAATGCAGACAGTTCATCTGAATTATGCCTTCTTTAAAATTATGCAGATGCCTGTTTTTGTAAAACTTTTTGCCTTATATTGTGTTGTGCCATTTTTTGTATTTCAAGCAGGTATCCAGAAGTGACAGGCAGCCATATCTTCTCTGTTAGGGGATACTTTTAAATCTTTGCCTTTTGATTTGATTTTTAATGCAATATTGGAATGAATGTATCTTACAAACATTTAGCCAGAAGTCCTAATAGAGGTGTACTTCAGTATGTCTGAAATTATAAATGTCCCCATGCTTTCTAAAAAGGTGGTACCAAGACATAGACAGGCTCTGCTTTGCTCAACTATTAGTTCTGTCTGGGTAGGTTGCTGATTCCTTTTGGAAATTATTTGCCCTTCTGCAGTAATTTCCTTCTCCTCTGCCTTCAGTGACAAAGAAACTATGCCTTACCCTGTTTGAAAGTAACCTCCAGAAATAAGATGCTCAGCTTGATTCCTTCTGGTGCTTTTTTGAGAATAATGATATGACATGAAGTATAATTCTTACTGTATGTTATGTTCTGTAGAACTTGTTGTACTGTGTATTTGGCATCAACTACAAAAATACATAAATAAAAACCAACTGTCCTATGATCTAATTCAGGCTGCGTTGACTGGGATAACGTGATTCCCATGATTCATATCTTCCTAGTTCATCTATTATTTAAATGTTAGTGTAAACACATTGAAATTCTTTCATACTTCTCTGGTCTCCACAAGTATGAGCCTAAAAAACACTACTGGTGGAGTGTCCTGATTGATGGTCCTTCCCCCAGAGATAGCAGAATTACAGAATCATTCCAGTAAAACAGCCAGAGCAAGTATGTTTGAAATTATCACTGCATTTCACCTTCCAGTATTTTCTCATATGAAGATGATTTCTGAAAAAAGCTTGATTTCTCTGAGGACCAGATGCTTTCAGAGTAGTGGCCAGATTCAAAAAAATAAACAAGTGTCTTTGTGAAGGATATTCATCTTTCATGCAGAGAAAGCTAGAGTTTTTGTGTCACTCACATCCTGAGGATGGCTCACTTATTAGGGAACACAATGTTTTTGCCAGGCTTAAATGCCAGTGTAATTTTTTTTATACAGAACAAATCTTCAGAACATGGCACTTACACCCAACAAGTCTTGCCTAAGAAGTCATAGTTGTTTACTCAGTGCCTAGCTGCAATCCCAGGCAATATTTACTTTAGATAAATTTAATGTACTGAAGCTGTAAATGCAATCTCATTTAATATTATGTTCTCTCCTTAAATTGCAGTGTTGGTAGAAAAACATTGTGCTGTACAATTCATTAGCAGATCCTGCCTATGGGGTGGGATACAAATGATAGAGATAGGCAAATTATCTCTTGATTCTTTGCAGTTAGGAGATACTGTTAGTATTTAGATCTATCTATCCAAGTATAAGCTTGCACTGGTAGTTTTCCAAGTTCCACATATCTAAAATCCAAGGGCTAGCTTGGTACACTGATGCAATTAGATGCCCAAAGATAATCAAGATTTTTGCAGCGCTTTAAAATTAAAAAGAGTTTTAAAATAAGCCTGCTAAAGCTGCACTGCTTTACTAAGCTTCTTTCCTGAGCAAGTTTATATGGCTACACAGTATCTTTTGTTTGATCTCAAGAATGATTTCTTCTAGGAGTTTCTGAGGCTGGATATCACCTACAGACATAATCTCAAACTTTTACTTCTATTACATATTATTAATTTTACATCTAATATCTTTGCAAATTTGTCTGATCTGTTCCCATTTGTGTCCTTATTGTCCATTAACTGCTCTGCTTCCTTTTCATCCTTATTGTTTTCCTTAAAAGCAGTGATTGATCTGCTTCACTCTTTTAATGATTTTGGTTCTTCCCTTCATCTCTTCCCCTTGTTTGACACGCAAAGCTACCATGGGAAAAGTACTGTGTGAATTGTTAAGTGTTCCTTATCTAGCACACAAGTAGTGACGTATTTCCTGCTTTACTGGCTAACATTACCAAAGTTTCCTTGGCCAAGTACCTGTAATTTCTGGTTACTTTACTGTTTTTCATTTTCTCTTCTTTTTATCAACACAGATCAGATGAAATTGGACCATTCAATACATTATTATGTAGAGTTTCATCCAGCAAGAACCACCTTCTTAGGTCCAGTCACATTCGCCTATTGTGGTGCCAGAATTGCTTGAACAAAACTTTTTCTGACCTTTCAAATCTTGTGTGAAGAGTAGATGTATAGATACAGAGGTCTGTGAGTATGAACAGTACTAGTGTAGCTGTAGAGGGGGAGAAGAGGAAAGACAAACAGAGAATATGCTTTATGTTCTTTGCAGGTCTGCATTCTGCAGGTTTCCTGGTCAAATGAAGGCTGTAACTTCAATGTTCTTTCTTTCT
>VXAX01001106.1:59633-101350 GCA_013399835.1 Leptocoma aspasia | reverse complement strand
AAATAAAATAATAAAATAATAAACCCACCGTGGGCCCCGCAGGTTTTGGCCATGGGATATTTTCAGAGGCTGGGGAGGAGATGCTGGAGGTGCCCTCAGGGAGTCTCCAGCAGCAGGGGAGGGGTGGCCCTTGGACCTGAGTGTGCCCTGGGGGTGTCCCTGATGTCACCAGAGCTGTGCCAGAGCAGCACCAGCCCCGTGCCTGTCCCCAGGGATCTGGGGAGGGACACCCCAAGCCCTCTGCACCAAGGGACAAACAGCAGGAAGGGAAATGTCTTGGAGGAGGGAGAAGGGAGTAAGAGCAAACAGAAAAGCTTGGAGGGCCATTGGTGCCTGAAGGGACAGACCCAGCACAGGGAATCCCAGACTGGTTTGGGCTGGGAGAGACCTCAGAGCTCCTGCAGGTCCCCTGCAGCCCCCAGGGAGGGAGGATCCCTCTCCCCACCTGCACAGAGGGTGGAGGCACAAACAAACCCCCCCCGGGTCGGTGTCAGAGGGGGAAACTTCCCCCAGGTGACATCTGGAAACACAAATTTCACCTTTTCAACCAGGAAGAAATGTTTTCTTAGCCCCACTCTCCCTCTCTCACCTCACTCTCCTCAGAGCTCTTGGACTTGCTGGGGGGGTCACATTTTAGGGTATCCCCTTTTAACTATAAATAATTTGTTTAGGTTGAAGCCTAAAGATAAATCAAACCAAATTACTATTCCTTCAGGAAAAGCAGATTCAAATTGCTGCGCAATTTTTTATCTAAATAATGTTTAAATTTTAAAAAGAGGAGAATAAAAAACTAATTACATCTTTGTGTGGAAGATCATAAATCACATAATTACAATGGGAACCTCTGCATCTTTCCAACAGACCAAAAGCAGACTACACAAGTTCTTATCTCATTGCTGTTTAATTAAGAATTATGTTTGAGCATCTTCTTTTTAATTATCACGGAGCCCAGATGACTTCTAATCTCTTTTTTTACCCAAAATGAGGGAAGGTGCAGTCCAAAACAGGCCCTAATGAATTTACAATTTGCTCTTTGGGGAACTTTAATAAAATTTACTCCACACAGAAGATTAACAGTGATAAAGTGAACTTCCAAAGAGAACATTTGGTTCCCTTTAATTGGCATCACAGGAGTGTCAGGAGCTCGCAGAGAGGATGCAGAGGGGTGACTTTTTGGGGAGTTTCACACACTGTGACTGCACCTGCACCCCAAAACCACACCTGAGGGCAGAGCAGGGCTGGGGAAATGGGGAGCAGCAGAATCAGGAGCGTGCCTGCACAAAGGCAGGGACACCCCCAGTGCTCCCAGCCCCAACCTTGGGCACTGCCAGGGCCTCACCCCCTCACAGGGAGGAATTCCCTCCCAAAATCCCATCCAACCCCCCCCTCTGGCTGTGGCAAGTTCCATGTCCCTCCCGTGAACACGAGGAGAAAATTTTCCCCATCAAAATATTTTCCCTCTGCCCGGTGTCCTGCTGTCCCTGTGACCCAAGGTGACAACACACACACCCAGAGATATCTGTTTATAAATATGTGAGGGGTTGTTTAAGCCCAGCACACAGGAAATACCTTTTAATTCAATTGGCTGAATCGACACAGAGAGATTATTAGTTTTCAGTAAGATTTGATTCAATTAATTAGCCTGAAAATATCAGCACAGCCAGGCGAGCAAAGAAAAACAGAGATAAATCCCTGCCATGGTGCTGCTTCATCTTTTAAAGGCAATTAACTCTTAGTTATTAGCTTTTAATTAGGGAATAATAATGACACCATTAATACAGTTTATTATACTTGTCAGCAGACAGCTGTTCCAACCAGATTCCATTATCAGATCTTGGCTTTTGTCTGCTCCTTGCAGGGGAGGGGAGGCAGAGCTGGGGGGTCCCTGGGGTGGTTCCCCCTCTGTCTTGGTTTGCAAAGCCAGGTNTTTATCAGCCATGCAGTGACACTCAATGGCCCATGAACACAAGATAATTACTAATTAATGGCCCATGAACAGAAGATACCTCCTGGAGGGAGGATTGTTGTGGAAGAGATAAAGAAAACTGCCCAATGAACAGAAACACCTTGGAATTCTCTTTCTTTTTGCCCCAAATTTATTGTGAAACTTCAAATCCTGCTGTAAGAGCAACAACCACGACCTTGGCAGTGGCCAAATGCCTCAAGTTTTCATTTCTGTGTCTGCTGAGTCACCAGAATAAAATCTCCAGAGGCCAGTGATTACACAGCAAACCACAGTTCCCATTATTTTTCCCATTATCTTGTTTCACCGTGTTCTAGCAGAGACTGGAAACCATTTCCAGGGCACAAACCTGACTTCACTGTGGTTTTTTTATTCCTTTATCACACAGGAGTTAATCTTACCCTGAATTATGCACACAGGATGCTCCAGCAACACAAAAACACAATGCCATAAATTTCCCCGATCTACTCTGGAGTTAATAAATCACCAGAATAAATGTAAAATATTCTGGTGGGTTCCACCACCTTGGTTTTAATTTGTTTTCCTTGCTCTGGACTGGAGGAAGCCCTAAGGGAAACACCAGGAGCTCCTTGAACTGGCAGCCTGCTCCTGGAAGGAATTTTCTTCCTCCTCTTCCAGCACAGTGCAGTCAAATCCTGAGGAAAGAAAGGAACATGGAGCAGGAACAAAGCAGCTGGGAGAGCCTATTTGCAATTTTCTACAGGAAAGCAGAGTTGTTAAATTGAAAGCAAAGCTGTACAAAAGGAAAAAAACTTCCCCCACTGAGCACTGAAATAAAAATAAGGAGGAGGAGGATGGCAGGAGAATAACCAGATTATAACCATGGACCTGGGAATGGCTGCACAGAGAGGCTGCACTGCAGGGAAAGGAGCAGGGAAAAGGGAAGGGAAAAGGAAAAGGGAAAAGGGAAAGGGAAAGGAACATCAGTGCTAGGAAGCTGCAGCAGGACAGGCTGATCCCTGTTCCCGGCCTGGCAGGTCCCAGGTGTGGTGCCAGAGGTGTTGTCACCTCTGTGTCACCTCTGTGTCACCTCTGTGTCACCTCTGTGTCACCCCGAGTATTTCGGGAGAAACTCTTCACATCTTGGTACAACAAAAACTTCTCAGCTCAGGGGTGGTTTTTGCTCAGTTGTGTCCAGGTTCAATTCAGGAGAGGAAAACCAATGGAAAAATCAAATTTCAACAAACTTTGTCTCTCATCCCACTCCACCCCTGCCATGGCAGGGACACCTCCCACTGTCCCAGGCTGCTCCCAGCCCTGCCCAGCCTGGCCTTGGGCACTGCCAGGGATCCAGGGGCAGCCACAGCTGCTCTGGGCACCCTGTGCCAGGGCCTGTCCCTGCTGCTCCACCAGGTCCGTGTCACCTGCAGGTGCTTCACCACTCAGCTCTGAGCACAAACACCTCAACCCCAGCCAGGAAAGAACTGGAGTTTTTCTCACTGCTGAGAAAAACGGCAGGGAAATTGATTTGGACAAAATGGACCAAGCCCTTGATTTGGGAGCATCACAGAATCGAGAGAAATGGCAGCGTTTAACAAGCAGGCAATTGGCACTAAGCTGAGTTATGAAAAATGTGATGATAAATTGCTCCTGTAACCCAGACCCATCCCCGAGCAGAGGGATCTCACACAGTTGTGCTCAGGCAGATTTTTCACTTCGTGCTGACAAAAATCTCACACTAATCACCCAACCCAGGCCACAAAGCTCCTGGATTGCAGCGTTAATTCCATGTTACACGGAATCCCAGATTAACCAGACACTCCAGCTCCAAGGGGCTCTGAGCTATTCAGGTAACAAAGAGAAGGAAACCTCAGCTCTAAGCAGAGCCACCAGGAAATCAGAGTTGCACCAGAGCCTTTCTCCCACCTCGTGGCTTCTCCACAGAGAAAACTGCTCAGATCAGAATCAACTCAGACTCATCTCTTTAGTCAGGCAGATGAATCCTGCTCCTCTCCAGGCAGCAGCATCTTGGCCTGGATCATGGCTAACTGACCATTCACTCCTGATCAAAGACAATTTGCTGCATTTTCCAGAGATGGCTCTGTTAAATGAAGCAGATGAGCAGTGGATCTGGCCATTTCTTTATTTTTAAACCCTGATCTGGGGCACAGGGGAGGGTATCACTCCTGTTTCAGAGACAGGCTGGCTGCTAGGGGATATTAGCAGCTGGCATCTGAGATGGCAAGCCTGGGCTGGAGAGGTAAGCCAAAGTGAACTGTGCTGAAACAGAGCCAAAATCCTGTTTGTTCCACAGGAAAAGTGGTTAAGCTGTGGTCGCTGTGTAATTCCAAACAGTGTTTGCACAGTGACCTTTACATTTCCCCTCTTGGAAACCAAAAATTTCATTGTTTTGCTGCTCTCATGCAGAATAAATAACTCCCAGTGATTTTCTGTTGGTGAGCAAGTAACCCAAGGACTTCTCTTCTTCTGCTATCAAAGCTGCCAAATAATTCTGTGTCAACAGCTCCAGCTCAATTGAGTCTCAGGATTGTGCCAGAACTGCCTTTTTTTGTGTGCCTGTGCCAGCACAGTTTTTCATGGGACAAGGAACAAGAGATGACCTGAACGTGGGGCTGGAAATCAGGAACCCACAGGGGTTTAAATGAAGTTTCAGGAAGATGCTGTTTGAGGAGGTCCAAGGACCTCCTGCTGCACAAAAGACTTTGAACTTAGAAATGAAGAGACTTCAACCCCCCAAAAAGTGTCATTCTGAAATGCTCAACAGCTTTTAATTCATTTTGAACCTAGAGGCAGAGAAAAAAAAATAGGCAAAAAATACATCACAGCCTTAATCTAGGGGGAGAAAGAAAAAAAATCATTATTTTTATAGCACATAATCAGACACTTACAAATATATTTCATTGGAGGAAGGGGTAGGAATGTGCATTTCCTATTTCCTTTTCAATAGGCTGATGCCCAGAGGCCATCAGTATGGCCACTATCCTGGATCTGCACAAGCCACTCCTAAAGCAAAAAGAGGGATTTAAAAATCAACAAAAAGAGAGAAAAGCCTTGCACCAAGGAAGGGCATTCTACAGTTCCAGGTTCATGTTTCAACATAACCCAGCATCTGAATATGGGGTGAGGAAACACACTTCTGTTTTTACAATATAAATAGTATTTGGGAAAGGTACTACATATGGATACAGCTATTGCAGGACTCGAACATGCAGAGGAAATTCCCCATCACTCACAACCACTCATCCCATCCCACCCTTCCCTCCCACCTCCAAAAAAATTCCTCTGCTGGTTAAATTTCTCTTTCAATTGTTTTAAATATTTCTCTCGTGGCCTGGCAACATTCTTAGTCTTTTATACAGCAAGTTTTCTATTTAATCACATTTCAACCAACAGGAGACAGCTCTGTAGGAGGAACAACCGAGGCTCGGGAGAACCTTGCCAATTTTTTAAACTTTTATTAGTCTCAGTTTGGTTTTATTTGTGGAGACATCTACTGAAAACGCCAAAAACTCAGAAATAAAAAAAAAAAAAACCCAAAAGCAGAACCCTGTTTCCAAGGTCTTACAACCACACACACGAAAAGGACCCGTAGCAGAGGCAGGAGAAAGGATGGGACCTCCAATCCTCAAGGGAGAACAAAACCAAAGTAAAAAAAAGAATTAAATTGCTTTATTCTATCTCCACTCTCTCACTAGGACAGTTTAATACCCATGGAGTCTCTTAAGATGCTAATCTACCATCTGCTAGCCCACAAATCCTTCCCACTTATTCCCTTAAAGATCCAGCCAGAGCGTTGCTTAACAGCCTCTCCCCGGAACAACGACCACCTTGCAAAGGGGCTTAAAAATAATAATAAAAACAAGAATATTGTCTCTCTCCATCCAGTAATTTCAGGGAATTAAGTGGAAAAGATCGCAGTGGTGGTCTGGCTGGGGCAGAGGGAGGGGAGGTTCCGGGTGCCCTCTCCCCCCTGCACCTGAACCTTCCCAGCTCTGCCACTGCCCCCCTCCAGCTCGGGACCAGCACTGCCTCCTCCTCTCCCTCCTCTCAACTGCCTCAGGGCCTCCAAAGAGGGTGGGAGACTTTCCAGTGCCTTCGGCAGGGTTTGGATCAGGCTCTTTCCCAAGCTCTGCTCCACGTCAGCTCTTCGGCCCGAGGGGATTTCCAAGGTCCAGGTGGGAGCTGCCCACTCAGCACTGCAGGGCTGGGGTTTGCCTTTAATGCTCCTTCAATCCTCAGCGAGCTGAGTCCAGTCAAAGGCAGGGCTTGCACTCCTCTTCCCCAGGAGTAACTCACAGGCTCAGTCTTTACTTAAGGAAAGGATGTCACGACAATCAGATGTTTGGGGAATTTCTTCTTTAATAGGATAAAAGAAAAACATACAAACACCTCCCAAGCTTCTGTCATGGAATGATTCTCACACTGTAAGGAGCACAACTCAAAAAAATTAAAATAAAAATAAAAAATAAAGAGACAAAGGCAAGAGAAAGGAGAAGTGCTGCTGGGGAGCTCTCGTCGGGGGCAGCTCATGGGGAGCTAACACAAGCAGCAACAGAAACTTGCCAAACCAGGGTGGCACACTGGAACCCAAAGCCATGCTGATCCTGAACTAGAAAGCAACTGTGATGGCAAAGATGGGGAAGGAAGATGACAGGAATGACCCAAACCTGGCCATTTCTTCCCTAAGCCCCTCCCTGGTGAGGTGGCAGCGATGCCAACATCCATCCCAGGGCTTCCAGAGAGCAAATGGCAGAAACATCCCAGCAGTGAACATTTCTTCCCCCACCTTCCCCAGCTTACAAAGATAAGTGTTTCTTTACAAAAGAAGAACCCAGAACATTCCAGGACATCTGCTCTTGCTCTCCCTCTCCCCGCTGTAACATCAGTCACGATTTGTTTGGGGGTGAGGGGGGAGGATTTAATTTCTTTTCTGTTTTAAAGCCATAATCTAGAAAAATGTTTTGTGGAAACTTTCATTTTCCTATTTTTGCTTGCTTTTTTTTTTTAATAATGCTCATTCATAGAAAACTTCACAAAGGTGACGTCTATGTACAGAAAACACGATTCCAAAGGCTGCTTCAGTAGTCAATGTAATAGCACCTTGAAAGACAAAAGTTTGACAGATTTGAAAAAGTCATTTTTGTTAAATTTTAACCCTTTCCTCATAAAAAAGAACCAGTCACAAAGCTCCATCTGTAGAAACTCTTCCAAAGTCTCCATGTGAAAAGCTGAAGGGTTTCCAAGCTCCCCAGCTCTTGGTCAGCAACTCCTGGCAAGGTCGAGGTAGCAGCCAGACAGGGATTTCCTGCAGTCCACACCAAGAGGAGATGAAAGAAATTCACAGCAGACTATTGCACAGGGCTGGTCTTCCACTCCACAGTTTCCTATTTATTTTTCCACGAACTCAAAAAGGGTTAATTGAATATTTTGAATGAATCCTGGTTAAAACATGTTGCTCTGAGTCCCAGGCTGGTACTGTGTCTGCAACAGGCTCTCCATAAAGGCCAAGTAATCTGGGGTTTGTCCATATTCCTCAGGATTTCTTGGATTCCCCAGCCGGGGACGCTTGGCTGCTCTCACTTCATCTCCTGAAAATACATCTTCCTGAGGGGCCCCAGTGCTCAGGGACTGCAGGAGACACAAAACAACCATTAGGGGCACAGCAGGAAAACAGGGAGAGACCCACAGTGCCCTTGGGCTGGCAGCAACCTGGGCATTCTCCAGCCCCATCACCTGGTTAAATGAAATGGTTTTAAAGGGTAAAGCACCAGGTCTGGAAACACCCAGCAGGTCTGGAACCAAAAAAAAGCTATGAAATAAATCCCTCATCTTTTCTAGGCTCAGTAATTCCACTGTATGCACCTAAAGACAGTCTGATCTTGTAGATTAAGAGATTTATAGGGAAGAGCCACACTCTAAATCTCCAGTTTGGTGAGAAAAGGGGGTTTGGTCCCATGGTGATAATCAGTTCTCCAGAAACCCCTGAGCTGCAGCCCAGCTCACCTCACACTTGGACAGGATGGCTCCATATCACTAAATTCATATGGTGTAAAATGATCTGAACATAATCTTTTAACCAGAGAAAATAAAACTCTGAGCTGAACACGTGCAAGGGAAAATCATTTCTGTGCCTCTCAAGCATCCATGGCCAGGATTTCTTCCACTCTGTGTGTTTTGGGAATGACAAGCAGTTTTACAGCCACAGAAACTGGAGGCTGCATTCACCTAATGTCTAAAAAATACATGAAGAAAATGTGAAGGGGTTCTGCAAGCTGCAGCTGGTTTATTGTTTGCTATTTTGGTACTCACCAGGCGAGACTTGACTCTCTTGGGAAGCTCTTCCTCCAAGGTATAAATATCCCCACGCTTCACCATGAGCTGAGAGCCATCTTCAAACTCCACCTGCAGGGAGGCAGGAGATGAACTCAGAGCCAGCATTTGAACAGCCCATTCCCAGCCTGTGCCACACCTGGGCCCCCCAGGAACACTCAGGAAGCACCAGGGGCCAGCTCCCACGGATGTGCCCAGGGCTGCTGTGGAATGAACATTCCCCAAAGCTCTGGTGAGGATGCTGAGCCCAAAAAGTGCTGCTTTCAGTGCTGTTCAGGCACCCCTGTCTTATCCAAGTGGATTCATTCAGTGCTCCATGGATCCCAAAATATCTGTACTCCAGCTGGCCCAGCACCTCACATTTCTACTGATTTTTGATTCATATACTGAAAAAAGCAGCTTTTCACTTATAATAAAAGCAGCCCTGTATTCAGGCCAATATGGTAATAAGAATTTCTTTCATCTTAAACAAAGCATTTTCACAGGTCACAAGGAAACAACTCCAGCTACTAAAGAACATTTGTATTTCAACCAGCAGAAATAGTCAGCCAGGTACAAAAAACTCCTCCCATGAAACCCTTTTTGCTAAGCACTGATTATATCATGAATTATGCATCAGATGTTCCAGGGGTATTTATTCATGGAAACGTGCACAGCAAAATGTTAAAACTATTAAAAGTTTTTAAGGGATTCTTATTTCCTTTGTCCAAGAATTTAATACACTTTTCTGCAAAAAGCAGAAGGACACAGAGCAGAGTTTAATAGGGGTGTCAAGTTCAGGCTGGACAAACTCAGAGGGAATAAATCATCTGCTCCCAAATCCTCCTCCAGCAGCCCATCCCTGGTGCAGGCTGAGCTCTCCCATCCTGGAGCAGCACCCCAGGGATGCCTCTGCCACCCTCACCTGGTAAAGCTGGCTGATCTGGGCTGCAATCCCTGTGCCACCCTCACCTGGTAAAGCTGGCTGATCTGGGCTGCAATCCCTGTGCCACACTCACCTGGTAAAGCTGGCTGATCTGGGCTGCAATCCCTGTGCCACACTCACCTGGTAAAGCTGGCTGATCTGGGCTGCAATCCCTGTGCCACACTCACCTGGTAAAGCTGGCTGATCTGGGCTGCAATCCCTGTGCCACACTCACCTGGTAAAGCTGGCTGATCTGGGCTGCAATCCCTGTGCCACACTCACCTGGTAAAGCTGGCTGATCTGGGCTGCAATCCCTGTGCCACACTCACCTGGTAAAGCTGGCTGATCTGGGCTGCAATCCCTGTGCCACACTCACCTGGTAAAGCTGGCTGATCTGGGCTGCAATCCCTGTGCCACACTCACCTGGTAAAGCTGGCTGATCTGGGCTGCAATCCCTGTGCCACACTCACCTGGTAAAGCTGGCTGATCTGGGCTGCAATCCCTGTGCCACACTCACCTGGTAAAGCTGGCTGATCTGGGCTGCAATCCCTGTGCCACACTCACCTGGTAAAGCTGGCTGATCTGGGCTGCAATCCCTGTGCCACACTCACCTGGTAAAGCTGGCTGATCTGGGCTGCAATCCCTGTGCCACACTCACCTGGTAAAGCTGGCTGATCTGGGCTGCAATGAACTTGGCCTTGTAGATGATCCCATCTGTCCACTGCAGCTGCACCAGCTCCCCCTCCAGAGGGGGCCCCATCTGGATGCAGTCCCTGCTCTGGGGACAGAGAGAGAGGGGTCAGAGACACAACCCCACCAGAGCTCAGGAGCCAGAGGTGTGCTAAAAGCACATAACATGGTAATGAGCAATAAGATGCATTTCTGCACTTGTGATTAATTGTGGGCATCTCAAACCAAACCAGCCTGAGAGACCAGCAATCAACTCTGGCAGCTCCTTCTGCTGCCAGCACCTTCATGGACATTTCTCATTACAAACCTACAACATCACATCTCCTGTATCTCAAAAACAAGCAGGGCAACTCAGTGAATCAGTGGCACAATCAGGAAGGCGATGCATGAGCTGACAAATCAGCCTCTTCTAGACATTCCCTCTATTAAGTGAATTCCCTGTTTTGAACCAGAAGTGCTTACAGACAATCTGCTTCCCCCATGAATCAGACTTGTCAGTTGAAAAATAAGATTATTCAACCACAAAACAAATAGGATGAAATTTGGAACAAACACTGCTTTCTGTGAAGTCATCTGCATTCAGCAAGATCACATCTTTGTAAAGCAACCAAAAAATAAATGAGATAATGTCAGAAACAAGATCCGTCATGAAGAGCAGGATGAGATTTTCTATGCAAGCAGCAACTTAAAAATTAAAAAGTTGAGTTTTGCTTTGCTGTTCCAGCCCAAGGCACAGCTCCCAGTCTGTGCTGCCTGTGACACAGGAGTGTCCCTGAGTGCCTTACAATGATGCTCTCGGGGTAAACGTTGTCGCTGTAGGAGCCATCGTCGAAGTTCACTTCGTAGAAGGTCTGGGTGCTGGTGCCAATGACCCTGCAGCGGTAGTAGAGCCCGTTCCTGTTCTTGGTGATCACTGTCTGCCCCAGGGCCACCTCCCTCCGGAACGGCACCTGCGTGGGACACAGCAGCATCAGCTGCCAGCCACAGCTGGAAAAGCTGTGTCCAAAATTCCGTGCAATCACGGAATGCTTTGGGTGGGAAGGACCTTAAAGGCCATCCAGTGCCACTCCTGCCATGACAGGGACAGCTCCCACACTCCCAGGCTGCTCCAAGCCCCACCCAACCTGGCCTTGGCCACTTCCAGGGATCCAGGGGCAGCCACAGCTGCTCTGGGCACCCTGTGCCAGTGTTTTACCCTCTTCAGAGCCAGGAATTCCTTCCCAATATCCCATCCAAACCAGCCCTCTTACACATTAAAGCCATCCCCAGCAATGGCTTCCTGGACAATCCTTCTGCACAAAAAGCACAAAACGTTTTGTGCCAACACAGACGGGGAGAAACTGTTTTAAAAAACCCCAGAAAGCAAACAACCCAACAAAAGCCCAAATCTCCCCAGTGCAACCCCCAGCACAGAAGCCCCGAGCCCAGCCCAAAGCCTACGTTCTGGTTTGCTGCTCTGTGCTTGAAGCAGGTGATGGACACGACATAGGGCCAGTCGTCGGGCTCCACGGGCACGCCGGCCGCGTGCGCGCACGTCACGTGGAAGGACGTGGAGCAGTGCTCGTAGGAGCACTGCACACAGGCCCCCGACACCTTCTTCATCCTCTTCCTGCAGTACACACACCTCTGCAAGGGAACACAGCTGGGGTCAGACACAGCTCTGCAAGGGAACACAGCTGGGGTCACCTCTGCAAGGAAACACAGCCGGAATCACACCCAGCTCTGCAAGGGAACACAGCTGGGGTCAGACACAGCTCTGCAAGGAAACACAGCTGGGGTCACCTCTGCAAGGAAACACAGCCGGAATCACACCCAGAGCTCAGATCTCTGGAAGGAGCAGAGCCTGGAGCCCTGCAGAGACCCCACAGCCCCCAGGGATGTGGCACCGGTGCCTGGCACGGTGCAGAGCCCGTGGCTGCAGTGCCACACCCAAGTGATGTTCTGTGCCAAGGGGTCGGGCCCACGTGGCCAGGACTGTCTGTGTGCACCACTCAGCATCTCTGCAAGCCAAGAAACTGCAGCAGATATTGTCACTCCCTACCTCACCACTCCTGTGGCCGTGCCAGCATCTCCAGTGACTCAGCCCTGCAGAGCCACACTGGGCACAAACTGGACTCCAGTTTGGACTGGGCTCACTGGAAGCAGGCAAACACCCACCAGTGGTACCAGAGAACTGCTGCACCCTCACCCTCCTCACATACAGCAGTGCACCTACACTTCATTAATTCCAACAGCAGCTGGATCCTCACAGGTGCACTGCTGGAAAAGAACATTTCCATTTTTCTGCAAGAACAGAACACAATAACTGGGTGGCAATTTGCTCGATTATATTTAATGGGACATTGTATCGATTAGATCTCATGGAATATAAAATCATATAATGGAACAAAAATACTGTGTGTTTATTTTAGATGCATAAGCATATCAACCATAAATATTTTATTGGCATCTATGTCAGATGAGCCACTGTAGATAATTCAGTCAGTTTTGCAAACAAAAGAAATAAAAACATTCTACAAAAACACAGAATTATGGGGGGAGAAAAAGGTCTGAAATCTTGGAGACGTTTTCACACTCATTTTCTGCAAAGCAGATCCAGTTATTAGGTAAATCGATGTAAGGCATGTGACTGCTTTAAAAAGAAATTACATTTTCTAAAAGCTAAAAATCCTGAGCCTGATGGCACTGACAGTGAGCAGGAGCTGTAGTGGGAACAAGATAAATTTCCTCACACCCTATAACAGCACCAAGTCTTGTTTCCAGCCCCTCAGAAATACAGAAAAGGAAATTTTGGGAATCTCAATCTAAAGAATGGATGCTTGCATAATGTTTCCAGGGATCTATGTGGAAACACCACTCAGTTTTTAACGCTTCCAGGAATCTGTCACTGATCAGCAAATCCCACAAGGGTTAGGGCTGGAAGGACCTTAAAGCTCAGCCCAATCATCCAGCCCTGTCCAACCTGGCCTTGGACACTTCCAGGGGTGGGGCAGCTCCTTTACCTTACCTGAGGCTGGGACAAGGCAAATCAGGGCAAAAATATCACACACGAGACAAATGTGCCTTTCATGGCTAAAATGAACCAAAGGTGTCCCTGACCATGGCAAGGCATGGGACTCCAAAACCTTCAAGGTTCCATCCAACACAAATCATTCTGGGATTCTGTGATTCCTTCTCCAGGAACACTTCTCTTCCTTGAAAGCAGAGATGCCAAAGAACAGGAGATTTGTTCTTATTCCTGTGCAACATTCCCCTCCCTGCCTGGGCTCTGCCCCACATTTATATGAAATAAGTCCCATTCCTTCCTATGAATTAACTGAAGGCAGTTTGTTTACACCGAAGATTAATTTGGCCTTTTTACACAAACGAACAAAAGCCAGGAAATTCAAAGCCAGAGCTTGAGTGCTGCCAGAACGTGGGTTTAGCCTTTAATAAGCTGAGCCTTTATCGCTCTGCAAACCATGTTCCAGAGGCAGATAAGCACCAGGAAAGTGCACAGCAGGACTGAGGGGAGTCAATAGCACACATGCCATTATTAACCTGTCAATATCCCCTTGTCCCAGCAGCAGGGACAGCTGCTGACACACAGGGGGCTCAGGGAGCATTAACCCTCCCAGGGCTGGAATCTGCCCCTCCTGATGCCAACAGGCTCTGCCAAGCCAGGATTAGCACACATCCAGTGCCACCCTGTGCCCACACAAACTCCCAGTGACAGGCACAAGAGCTGCATCAAAGGGATATTCAGAGCAAATATGATCAAAAGATAAATGTGAGTGACAGTGAGCCTGATGCGTAAGGAGTGATGGAGGAAGTGACAATTCTTGGCTGTGAGGATGGTAAAACACCAAGACAGGCTGCCCAGAGCAGCTGTGGCTGCTCCATCCCTGGGAGTGTCCAGGGCCAGGCTGGACAGGGCTTGGAGCAGCCTGGGACAGTGGAAGGTGTCCCTGCCCATGGGAGGGGGGGCACTGGAAGGGATTTATCTGAGGCTGGGACAAGGCAAATCAGGGCAAAAATATCACACACGAGACAAATGTGCCTTTCATGGCTAAAATGAACCAAAGGTGTCCCTGACCATGGCAAGGCATGGGACTCCAAAACCTTCAAGGTCCCATCCAACTCTCACCCTTCCAACCCAAACCAGTCTGGGATCATATGAAAATGCAGATCTGGAAGTGTGGAGATGGGATGGACAGAAACAGCAGTGCCAAGTGCTGTGGGAAAGCTGCACATGGAGATTTAAAGGCATTTTCTGTGGGAGGGAAAAGAGACCAAAGCACAGGAGAGAAATCTTCGGAATAAATGCACACCAGAGTCAGGTCTCTGCTGAGAGTAAGAAATGGGCTGTCTGCTGCATGATGAACACTGCAATTCATTTACTCCACTGAGGAATGACAGCTAATTATTCCAAATTTCCACGTCATAAATAATTTACGTGCACAGGCCTGTAATGTGCCATCAATCTGCGAGCAGGAACCTGCAGTCCTGAAAATGGTGCCATACCCACAAATGGACTGAGAAGCCTGTGCTTGCACAGGGAGACCTGGTCCATGCTAAGAGAACAGGATATATCTTCCACCAGATCACTGCCACTCCTTGGTACCTCAGCCCTCATCAGGAACTTAAAACAACAAAAACAGATTTAAAAAAAATCAAGTAATAACCATGGATAACCCCCACCCCCCTCTCTCCTCCACTACCCTCATCAATTCACATCAACTGTCCTCACCCTTCACATCATTTTCCATCTTTTCTCTCCTTTTCCATCTTTTCCAGTCACAAAGGTCATCTTCCCAATTTTATTGAGTACTGCACCAAGCCCATCATCGTCAAAGTCAGGAGCTCCAACACCATCACCTTTTAGTTGTCCTCAGTTTATCTTCCTAACTGCAGCTGCTCACCTCCAAAGCACAGACAGCCCCCAGCTCCTCCAGTGATTCCTCACATGCTTCAGGAATTATCTGCACATTCCCATGAAGAATCCTAAAACTCCCCACCATGGCTCATGAGTCTCTCCACACAACCATATCCAATTTACACTCCCTTTGTACCTCACACCACAGCACCACTGCCTCTGTATTCTGCCATCCAAATTAATTGTTTAATCCTTAGCTAACTGATAACTCTAAAACTTTCCAAGTGAAGGGTTTAAAGCCGGTTTTGACATTTGAGCTACAAGCCAGGCTCTGGCTAACAGCAGCATAAGGAATATGTGCCTGTAAATTCCAACGCTGGCCTGTGTAAGTCGAGGCACTTCATGCAAAAATTCTCCACATTCCCTAAGAAAGGAAGAAAACACAAGGTGCAAATGGAATACAACAGAAGGAATCAAACAAAGTTTCTTTCCAGAGCTCCAGGAGTGTTTGGACAACGCTCTCAGGGTGGGATTGTTGGGGTGTCTGTGCAGGGCCAGGAGTTGGACTGATGGTCTTTGGGGACCCTCCCAGCTCAGGATATTCTGGGATTCTACGAAACTTTGCAATTTTAATTGAGGAATGAAGGAGAAATGGGTGCAGTGGGTCTGTGCAGAGGCTCTGGTAGGCACAGGCTCTGCTTTGGGGCAGAGCAAAGCAGCGGAGTCAGACACACACAGACACTGCCCTGGCTCTGCAGGACTGCCAGGCAGCCAAGGAAGGGTTAAAGAATTAAGTCATGTTTCCTTGTGAGGCTCCATTAAGCAATACAAGTGAGTGTTGTGTAAAAGGATTTTAAGTTCAGCGTTACAAGTGCTGGTAATGAAGAGGATGCACGTTGGAAGTGTCAGCTGATCCATAAAGAGCCACCGCTGCAAGATTTATCACCCTGGCACTGCACTGCCCCATCACTCCTGCTGAATAATGAATGCTTTTTACATTCACATTTGTGTACAAAACCCATTTGCACAACAGAGAAATAACTCTGGAAGCAGGGATAGGTTCCTCCTAATCTCTCACCCGGGCTCACTGCACTAAGTAGCAGCTCTGTTAACGAATCCATCAGCACTAACCCATCTATCACTGCTCCAGCACCTTCCCCATCCCACACTGTGTCACCCAGATGACTTCTGTACCAAAAAAAGCAGCAAAAGCACAATTTATTTTGCAATAACACACTATAGTGATGGAGCATTAACTAACATTAAGATAAATTGCTCTGAGCTAATGAATCGTCCATTACTAATCCCTCGGATGAGGCTACACAGCTAAATAACAACTTGGAGCTGGGCTTGTATTAAAATCCTTGCAGTCTTGCCTTGCAGTCAGGGTCACAGAAATGTTTATTCATTTCTACAAGAGATTTCTTGACAGAAAAAGAGAAATGTTGTAAGGAAAGATGAATTAGAGATGAACAAGTCAGCTTCTCTCTAGTCACCATGTCCCTCTGCACTCCCGCTGTGCAGTACTTGGAGTAAACAGAGCTTTCAGGCACTTTACACCTGACTGCAGGTGGGAAGGAGTCCCAGGCTCTGCCCAGGGTACAGCACACTCCCAGAGAGTACAGGCACACCTGGAAATCAGAGCTGATAGTGCATCAAAACGCTGACAGGGCTCAGCAGACACAAACAATGCAGCTTTTGTTTGAAATGAGAGCGAGACCACCTCCAATCTCAGCTGCCTTACGAACCCACACGATGTTTTTCTGTCTAGTTACAGCTTTTCCCTTTGGCTCTTGCTCCCAGACACTGTCCCCAGTAAAAGACACCCACCAGTTTCCACCTCTGCTCGGGGATGGCGCTGATATCCACGGGATGACGCTCTATGACATTGAGGAAACGCGCCTCGGGGACAGCAATAGCACAGACTACATGGACCCACCTGGGGAGCAAAGGGAAGACACAAATCAGAGCCTGCCATTATTTGAATGAAATGCTCAGGAGGCCAGTTAACATTTCCCTGCCTCCCTCAGCATTGAGGCACATTTCCAGGGGTTGGCAGCCTTGGCAACATTCCCAAACGACTGTGAATCAGGGTGGCACAAGGTAAATGTCTCTGGAACAACAGAGATCAACCTTCTTCTACACAATGCTAAACATTCTCTGAGAACACTTTCCTCTGAGAAACAACCACGTTCAGCAGGAGTTCAGAAGCTCTGCTGCCAAGCAGCCTGGTGCAGTGTAGGGCAGCAGAGTCACTTGGGCCCATCCTGCCAAGTCAGGGAGAAGCAGCTCCCTCCAGAACCCCAAAACTTGCTGCTACACTGAGCATTGAGACTAAATTCACAAGACAAGGAGATTAGGTGCAGTATGGAAGGAAAACACACACAGAGCCAGCACTCACCGGCCATCAGTGGTCATCTGGAGAGCTCCTCCCCTGAGATTGCACAAGCAACATTCCTGTGGAAACACAACTCCTTCAGAACAGGACCCAAAGCTGTGCCAGGCTGTTCATCCTCCCCAGAAAGTGACTACACCCCACCTGGGATGTCAAAGGCAACCTGAATCCTCCCACCACCCATCTCTGTGGAATGGTGAGCTGAGTGATCCCAGTGGGAAGGGCTGGGAACACAAACCCTGTGAGGAACCCCTGAGGGAGCTGGGGGTGTTCAGCCTGGAGAAAAGGAGACTCAGGGGTGACCTCAGCACTCTCTGTGACCCCTGAAAGGTGCCTGTGCTCAGCTGGGGCTGGGAACTGACAGAACCAGAGGACACAGCCTCGAGCTGCACCAAGGGAAATACAGCTTGGATGTCAGGAAGAAGTCTTTCACAGAAAGAGTGCTAAAGTTCTGGAATGTTCTGGCCGGGGAGGTGCTGGAGTCACCATCCCTGGGTGTGTTTAACCAAAGCCTGGATGTGGCACTGGGTGCCAGGGTTTGGGTGAGGTGTTGGGGCTGGGTTGGACTCCACGATCTTGGAGGTCTCTTCCCACCTGGTGACCGTGTGGCCTGTGTGAGCCCTGAGGTGAGCTGCGTGCAGTCCTTACCGCTGCCCAGGCGCCGGCCGAGCACCGCGAGCACGACCAGCTCTCGTTCACCAGCTCCGGGCGCACCCCGTAACAGCCTGCAACAAACAGAGCCACAGCCTGCTCACAGCAGCCTCCCACCACTCCTCACACCTGCACGGTATTTACCACCTCCATACTTTTTGTAGAGTAGAAAATAGAAAATTAGAAATATACAGAAATATAGAAAATTAAAAGTTTATCGGTTTTGTATGCGGGATAAAAGATGTTTGTTATTAACTGGAAAAGATGTTTGTTATTGAGATTGTAGCTTGTGTTTGTGTGTTTGGGTTTTTTTGTTTTTAGGATTGTTTGTGTGTGTTTGTAGCGGTTTTTTTGTGTGTGCTTGGTAGGGTTTTATGTTTTTTGTTTTATGAAGGAATGTTTTGTTTTACGTTTATGTTTTTTGAAGGAATTTATTTTGGATTAGAATTTGTGGAGATGTATTTTTTGGTTTATGTTATTAGTGGAAATAGATTTTTAATTTTTTTTGTTTTGGATTTTTGATTAAAATTAAAGGATTTTTTTTTTAATTAGTCCTTAGTTTGACTCGATGACTTTTCAGTTCAGAAGCAACTTTGAGAGCATTTGAGGAACTGTATTCAACAGGCTCCGACAAAATTGGAATTGGGACCAGTAGGTCTGAAAACAGATAAACCAAAACCCCCCACACAGGTAACCCTCACGTTTGTTTTTCAGTTTTCTAAGGACTACAAAGCAAGACTTTGTTTCTTTAGGCAGGAACCGGGCTCCAAGGTGATGCCACCACTGCTGGAGTGCACTCAAACATCAAAACAGGGAAGGGCACTGAATTTTGGCAAGGGTGAAGCAGTTACTTTTGCTGTGTGGTGTTATGAGGAAGGACAAGCCCAATAACACTGCAAGGAAATTAAATACCTGCATTCCACATGGTTAAGAGTATTTAATTTATGGTTATAGGAAGTGTTAAAAACATCTCATTTTACAGAGCATCAATTACTGTAACATGCAAGCACCAAATCCTCCTACAACAACACCAAAATAGTGAAGTGGTATTGTGCCCATTATAAAGACAGGGAAATAAGAACAAAAAAAGTCCTTAAAATTCTATAAAAGGCACTGAAGTTTGTCCCTGAAAACAATGGGGAAAAGACACAGATACA
Organism: Leptocoma aspasia; assembly: GCA_013399835.1. NCBI lineage: Eukaryota > Metazoa > Chordata > Aves > Passeriformes > Nectariniidae > Leptocoma > Leptocoma aspasia. The sequence goes on along the minus strand of VXAX01001106.1, from coordinate 82,423 downwards.
GTTTTGGAAAAGTAGATCTCTGTAATTCCTGCAAGCTTGTAAAGTGAGTGGAAAATTGAAGATAAGTATCTCAACTAACACACAGCTCATTCCACCCAGCCTCTATCCTTCCTAACAAAATCCCACCCAGCCTTCACCTATCCTAACAAACTGAACAGAAAATTTCACCTGGGAACAACAATCTCAAATTACTGAATTAAACTTAAAAGAAGACATTCAGAAAGCACTGGGATTGCCACCACAGCCTGATTTATAAATATCATCCACTTAACCAGATAAACAGCATGTCAAAAGAAGTCAATACTATGGATCTGCAGCTGCTCTCCACATCTCAGGTCTCTTTTCATCATTATGGCAAATCAGGGCAGCAAATTCACCCAGGCCTAGAACAGGGACAGGGGTGTTCAGTCCAAAACTGGGCTGAGGGAGAGCCAGACCCTGAGCACAGCCTCAAGCTGTACCAGGGGAGGTTTAGACTGAAAATTAGGAAAAATGTCTTCATGGAAAGGGTTGTAAAGCATTGGAACAGCCTGCCCAGGGCAGAGGTGGAATCACCACCTCTGGAAGTGTTCAGAAAATCCATGGACGTGGCACCTGGGGACATGGCTAGTGGTGGGCAGGGTGGTGGTGAGGGGCTGATGTTTGGACTTGCCTTTAAAGGCCTTTTCCAGCCTCAGTGACCCTGTGAGGGTAAAACAGTCCCATTTCCTGAACCCCAGGTTGTCCCATAAGGATAATCCAAGCAGACCAAGAAAAATACGCTCTTTTTATGGATTTTGTCAGTGCCTCAAAAGCCCAGAAACCTTCCCAAAGATTCCCCTCTCCGTAGGGCCTGGCTGCTGGAACCCAGCACAGTTTGAGAGGGCACTTCCCAAGAACACACAGGCTGCCAGCTGGTTTTACAGTCAGCCAAAATACACCTCACCACTGCAATCCTGCAATAAAAGCAAATGGGTTCTCTGCAGCAAAGTCAAAGGGATGTCATAGAGCACAAGGAAACAACCAGGCACTGGAGCCTCCATCAGATTTAACACCTGTCCTGTCCTATCCTCAAGGGGAGAGTACAGCCAAAATATAAAACTGAGTTTCTCTAGAAAAAGATGGATCTCAGGTCTGAGCCTGCAGATTAACATCATCTTGCCCACGCCCCTCTGTCCTTAAATAGAATTTGGCCACAGAAACCATTCTGATAGACTGAACCATTGCAGGCCTAAGGATGGACAAGAAGCAGCAGCCCTGAACTGTGAAGGCAGGATGAAATCTTCCTCCTCACACCCACTCTGCATCCCACGGCCTGATTAGCCAGACATGACCATAATCAGGGATTCAGCACGGAAACACAAGTTGCCTTCCAGTTCCCCATCCCTGCTGAGCTGCACGGGGACCTGCGGACTCTAAAATTGGAACAACAAAAGTAATTCCAGCTGATGCAAGTCAAGTAAGATTCCCCATCTGTCAAGATCGAACAGCTGAACAGTAATTCGTCACAAATGTTAACTGGATGCTGTACAATCTCCACTGAAGGTACACTCCACCAGGATTAATCAGACCTTCTTTTAGACATAACTATCAGGGAAGCAAACAGACATATGTTCCCTTTTGTAATCAAGTGCCATTACTACAAACACTATCACAGACACTAATAAAATATATCTCAAACTACTCCATAATCTCTGCTGCATGCAGGAACAATATAGCCTCCCCCTGCAGAACAATATTGGAACAAAATATGTGAGAGAAAAGAGTGCAATAAAGCCTTTGAGTTCTGCTTTATTACAAAAAATGAAAGGTATCAAAAGAAAGAATCTTTTCTGTGAGACAGAGAAGAATCAGCCGACAAAATAAGCAGTAAAAAGAATATTGGTGTGTATTTTTAAGATCAGTGACTGCCAAGATGGACTTGAACACACAGATGTGCTTTGAGAGGAAGGTTCCCTGCCCATGGCAGGGGATGGGAACTGGATGAGCTTTAAGGTCCTTCCAGCCCAAAGCTTTCTGGGATTCCTGATTTCCTTGTACCAAGAAAAATAAAAATGGGAGTGACAGGATACAAACCTGCCAAAAAGGAACTCAAATACAGTAACACACAAACTCCTGAGTTTGCCCAAAGGCTCTGGGGAGGGTGAAACACTCACTAGCATGAACCTGCAGGCAGCATTTGGCACAGGATATCAAGGGACTGGTTCCATCCTCTCCGATGTAGGAATTTGAAGGAAGGGGCTCGGTGTTTTCTCCACTTGAGGTAAAGCACATCTCTGGGATCAGGGGCTTGGTCCTCTGCCCACACTTGGAAAGGTGCAGGAACGAGGAGGGCTCCCCTGTGGAGGCTGGGGCAGCTTCCTTCTCCACCTGTGAGGACTGCAGAGAAAACCCCATCACTGGAAACAACTCTTCCTGGCCCTGCTTTTCACTTCCCACCCTGAGCACTCCCCTTGCAAAAATGTCACCCAACACCCGACACCAAAAAACGGCCTAAAATCCTGATTCCCACCCCGGCCTTGCTTCTCCCCCTCTTCCTTGGGCATCCATTGGGATGTGTAATTTCTTGTGAAAGCTCAAAGAAGCATTAGAGTAATGAGCAGCTTTTCCTGTTTTTCTTCTGCAAAAATCCAAATTCCTAAATTGCAGCTGAAAACACCAAGGGAAAATAAAAAGGAAAATATTACTAAAAGCAGGACCTTCCCTCCCCCTCTCCCATCCCTTTGGCATCCTTCCCTGCTTCTCCTGCAAGAAGTTCTCCTGAAGGACATTTCAAGGTTTCTGGTAGCAGACAGAGTTAAAAGCAATGGATAAAACGAGCTCAGCTGCACCCAGTTTTCCTCACAACAGCCAGCAATCAGAACAGATATTTTATTTTCAGTCTGTATAATAAATCAAGAGATTTTATTGAAGGGGGAGGTGGGGTCTGCTTTCCTCAGGAAAAGCTTCCAACACAGCTACAAGTATCTAAGGCATGAATTCCTGGTGGGCACACAAAGCCAGATTTGGCTTTATGTGAGAACAAATCAATGCACAACTGCACAAATAACTAATTCATCTGATGAATTTTGCCTTTCTGCTCATAACATCTCCCAAAGCATATTGGTAGTTTCCAAAAAAAGGTGATGGATGTGCTTACTCAGTAAATTTTTATTTTGTGGCTTGTTTGCATAAATTCAGCAACTTGGGCCTGTATGGAAACAGGAGCCTGGTGTGACTTTTCTCTGCATAGAACAGTGTTTGCAAAGCTCTTTCAGTGTGATTTCAAAATGAACACTGAGCAAGCCAGAGAAGCCAGGAAAGATAACAAAAAAGGCTCCAAGCACTGCCAAATGCAAACACATTTCTTTGGTGTGCAGATTTGTATGGGTTTGTCTCCATCAGAAACGTCTGCATCCTAACTCATCCATCTGAGCAGTGCCAGAGGTTTAGATGACATATTAAGGAAAATCTTTTCATGGAAGGTGTGGTCAGGCAATGGCACAGGCTGCCCAGAGAATCCAACCTTAATGATTCCCTGACTGTGATGTGGAATTACCTGGTTATAGGGGTAAAAGAGGGTGCAGACAGCACAGTATGGCTCACTCAGGGCAGCAGCTGCATTGAACTTCCTTTCAGCTGGGAAATTAAGTGCTTTGTTCTTCCACTGGAAGGAAAGTAAAGATTTCAAAGCCTCTGGATCACTCATATCTTCCTCTCCAGAAAATGGAAACATCTCTGGAATGAAAAGGAAAAAAAAAATCCCAAAACAATAGGCAGTCAGTAAAGGCAGAAGAATTTATGGTTAGAAGAGGTAAAAGGAGCAAGGGTGAGTTGAACAGCTCAGGTCTCAACAACACAAGTGCAATAAATATAAATATTTAATAACTCTTCCATGCCTCATATGCCTATGCCCCAAATACTTCCTCAAATGGACAGGATATCCCCTTTGGGGATAGGATACACAGGAGAGGGACAGCAGTGACCTGAAGAACTGGCCAGAGGAAGGAGAGAATGGAGATTTACTGCCTTTGTAACTCCCTCCCCTTTCCAGCTGTGAAACCTCCACCATGCTTTTCATGAAGATTGAATTTGAACTTAATTTTGAAGGAAGCACAACAAGCTGGATGGGCACCCCAAAGGAGGGAAGAGGACAAGAGAGGCAGAGCCCCTGTCACAGAGAGTTCTTGGATTCACATAGTTCAAAGTTCAAAACACATGATGCCAGAGCAAGGAAATGCCCCTTTCCTGTGTCCAGCAGGGAGCTGCAGGCTCTGGGGGGTGGGGATGCAGCTGTGGCCAGGCCAGCCCCCAGCTCCCACCCCCCATCCTGTCCCAGCCCCCCCAAGGTGCACCCCAGAGCTGTCCTGCACACACCAGCCTGGGTTCAGTGTCCTGCCCCAGCCGTTCCCACAGCACTGAACCTCCCACCTGCACTCCCCACCATCCCTCCCCTCTGCCAGAGCTCTGCCAGCAACTGCTCCTGCTAATTAGTTTGCTAATTCTTTATTTTATAAACCTTTAAAAGGTCCTTGGCATTTCACCATTAAACCACTGCAGAACCCATCTGTGGCAGTCTGGGGGCCCAAGTTTCTTACCCTTCCTTATGAGTTTTGAGTCACTGTAAGCGTTAAAAAAATTTTCCACACAAGGCTGAGTGTAAATCACTCCCTACATCACCAATCTGCAAAGTTTCCAAAAGATCAGGGAACTCAAAAACATCTTGGAAGAACATTATCCCCAGAGCTCAGCACATTAAACCAAATTGTTCACTGCTTCACTGTTAATTACTGGAAATAAGCAGTTTATGTTCTGCTCTACAAGTCTAAGTCTCCTCCCAGTTCTCCCTCCCTTTGAAGATTTTCTGACTCTTGGGTTACCTGAAAGGATAAAAGGAATGTGGAGTAAAATGTTAATGGCCAAGTTTACATCTCAGACTTTAAATGTTGCCCATAACATATTTGTCAGACAATGAGGAAATTTTATTGTGTTTAATGAATCCCTTTTCTGAGGTGATGTGTGGCTCTGTCACATTTCATATGAGGGTTACTTCCTAAAAAGTGTCTTATCTTGTTTATTTTTAAGACATGAATCAAAACCCACATTTCTCCAAATTTCAGTCGAGGCACATCAGGTGACAGGCCAGGATTTATGACACCAGTGAAATCAGTGAAACCAGCAGCCTAATCCAGAGTGACAGAGGGAGAGAAAAAAAGGGAATGACTGTCATGTGCTGTCACCTTGGCTCCTCCCAGGATGGATCCAGGGGCACACATGGCATTCAGGATGGCTCCCACATTGCAAACAACTTGTCTGGGCTGAATCTTTGTGTAACACGTGCATCCCCTTAATTTACATGCTCACTGTTCCTCCTGCAGCCTGCAGATCATCCTTGCACATCATCCCCTGAAAAAGCCCGGGGTGCAAAGAGCTGCCTCTATTCCCTGGTGGGGAGGGAAGAATCTGTTTGATCAGATTTTGCCCAGCAGAGCTGTAAATCAGTCCCCAAGAAATGCCAGCTTCCACAAGAGCTGCTCCTGCTCCACCAGCCAAGTCCCCAAACACCATCCAACAAGTCAAAGCAGTGAGAAGAATCTGCCTGATGAGGATCCTCCAGCACAGAGCTGGTTCCAAGGTCTCACACCAAAACAAGGTTACAAGTCTCAGCTGCCTCTGCACACTTCACTCCATGTTAGACACTTGGAAGGCATCAAATGCATCCTCCTTGCTGAGGGAAGGAGCTCTGTGTGCTCAGGAGAAGCCCTTCCTGCAGGAGGCTGCTCTAAAATCAATGGATGCCTTCCTGAAGGAGAGTGAACAGGAAAGATGTTGTCCTTTGGAATGAGGAGTTGTGAGCAGGGACTGCCAGCTACACCCATGTGCACAGCCCAGCACACAAAAGCTCCTTACTGGGGGATTGTCCATATTCTGAGTAATGTGGAAAAGGCCTCAAAGTGGGAAATTACACCACAAAACAGAGTGAGAGGTAAGAATCTTTTCTTTCCCCTTGGTCCAGACTGTTGGGGGCTGGAATGTGGGGAAAGAAGAATCAGTGATGTACAGTTAAACACCAAAAAACATTTCAATTCTCATTTCTGCGTCTGCCAAGAGAAGTTGGACCCCAACACTGATGTGAATTAGGAGGCAAGCAAAAGGTTAGAACTGACTTTTCTCACACACATGAGAGCAGATCTGACCTCCACTGCCTCCATGGGGAACAGATCTCATCCCACTGCAATATCCAAGCCAGAGCTTTGCCTTTAAGATCTTATTTTCTGCAAGCTCTTTTTTCCCTTTGCCCAAAATGCTGCCTCATTCTGCAGCCAGCAAAATATTTTTCTTGAGTGAAAAAGGGTGGGAGGTGAGAAGTGACACCTCCCACGGAGGAGATTTGTTTCCAGCTGGGTTATCAAAACGGGAACGCGCTGCATCTCCTACCAGCTACGTGTAACACAGAGTTTCAGGCCACCCAGTTTTGTCAAAGGTTTCAGCCGTTCCCTGGGGCAGACAGGACACCCACAGGTCCCTGGTGCTGCTCACTCACCCTCGTCACTCGAGGTCTCCTGTTTGACCACGGACAGCGGGGAGCGCGTCGGGGGCTTGCCCAGCGGGTGCCGCCGGCTCTTCTTGATCTCCATCTTCATCTTGGAGAAGGCAGAAGCAGCCTGGAAGGAAGCACAACAAGCTGGATGGGCACCCCAGAGGAGGGAACAGGACAAGAGAGGCAGAGCCCTTGTCATAGAGAGTTCTTGGATTCGCACAGCAAACTTTTCTCTGCCTTTTGGCTGAACCACTGAGGCCTTCCGAGCCAATTCCTGAAGCAGATAAAAGCCAACACCAACTCTTAAGAAATTGGGTAAAACTACAGAGTTTTCTTCAAATCAGGACAGCCTCAGAACATCTGCAAGCTGCCAATTCCATCAGCTCGTGAAAGTCTGCTCCGTCACACACACAGCCAGGAACTCCAGGGAAAATGTGACTCATGGAATCCCAGACTGGTTTGGGTTGGAAGGGACCCAAAACACGATCCAGTCCAACCCTGCCACAGGCCAGGCTGCCACCCTCCAGACCAGGTCGTGCTTGCACCCAGCCTGGCCTCGGAGCTGTGAAAAATACGGTTTATTTCTTTGGTGAAATTTCAAAGTTTAATAAAGGACAGTAGGAGACAAAGATAATAAAGCAAAGACTACGGCTGGGTGCATCTTGGCACTTAGCCAAGAGCACACTTTTGGGGATACTCTTTAAATACCTTTTTTTATTACATTACCTTGTTGTATATTTATTGACTTTTATGCATATCTATAAATTAGTTTATATGTGGAGTTTGAGGAACTATTTTGTATGGTTCTTCTTTGGGTTTCTTTTTATTGTTTTTAGTTTGGGCTTTGGTTTATATTTTTTTTTTAGATGGTAGATGTTAATAGTTGGCATATTAATAGTAGGGTCTTTATTACATGTTCACTGGATGTTATTTTGACTAAACAGACATTTTATTTATATTTATAAGTATTTATAACCAATTATATTAGTTACTACTACATTTAAGTTTTTGTTAACAGTAGAAATAAAAGCAAACTTATTTTAACACTACACACACNGGGCTTTGGTTTATATTTTTTTTTTAGATGGTAGATGTTAATAGTTGGCATATTAATAGTAGGGTCTTTATTACATGTTCACTGGATGTTATTTTGACTAAACAGACATTTTATTTATATTTATAAGTATTTATAACCAATTATATTAGTTACTACTACATTTAAGTTTTTGTTAACAGTAGAAATAAAAGCAAACTTATTTTAACACTACACACACAGAATCTATTTTAATATTTGCGAAAAGCCAATACTGTGATGTGGTAATTATGATTTTGGGTTTTATGAATTTCCTAGCGGCAAGCCTGCTAGGTTTTATTCCCAAGGGAAACAAGAGAGATTTGGGAACATCTCTCTCTGGGCTGTGTTCTGCTCAAGGACACACATTCTGTCTCTGTCTCTCTCTGGCCGGTGGTGGGAAGAAGATGCTTGATTATCAGCTCCTGACTTTAGTATCACAGAGAAGAAGGAGAGAGGCATTCTCGCAGGCAGGAGGGCAAATTCCTGTATGAGGCATGGAGAAGAAACCACGTACAGGGATTGCATNGGGCCAGGGCGGGCAGCGCCGGGGGCTGAGGGGGGAATGGCTGCTTCTTCTTCCGCTCGCCCTTGGCCTTCGGGGGCCGCGCCTTGGCCTTGCCCTCCCCTGCTGGAGACAGAGGCGACACTGAGCACACCCAGGGCAAACTCCTGGGAATTCAGCATTTCTCTCCCTTCTCGGAGCTCCGTGCTGGGCTAGCAAATTCCGCCATGGAATTCAGCATTTCTCTCCTTTCTTGGAGCTCCATGCTGGGCTAGTTCCATCATGGAATTCAGCATTTCTCTCCCTTCTCGGAGCTCCGTGCTGGGCTAGCTCCATCACGGAATTTACTGCCTTCCCTCCCTTCTCAGAGTTCCGTGTTGGGGTAGCACGTTCCATCACAGAATTGAGCANTCAGCTCCTGACTTTAGTATCACAGAGAAGAAGGAGAGAGGCATTCTCGCAGGCAGGAGGGCAAATTCCTGTATGAGGCATGGAGAAGAAACCACGTACAGGGATTGCATCCAAAGCTTTGTAAAGAAGCACTGTACCTGGAGCCATCATAATAAAACTATCTTAAGCCTCCTGATACATGGAGTCAGAGCCATTACGCATGAGGGGAAATAACCAAGAAAACCCCTCATGCCAACAGCTACAACAACAGCACCTGGAACGTGGAAGAACCAGCAACAACTCGGACCCCGAGCCAAACAACAACTATACCGTGCTACGTATCGATAACAGAGCTGTGCAGCGAGCACTGACCTCTGCCGTGAGCTCGGCCTCGGCGCCGTCCTGCTCCTTGCCGGGGCTCTGCAGCGGGCCCTGCTCGCGCCAGCCCAGCCCCTTCTGCGTGGCGAACTGCTCGAAGGCCTGCTGGCAGGACATGTGCTCCTTGTCGAACACCACCTTCTTGCTGCGGGGCACCACGTACAGCATGGGGATGATGGGCCGCGGCTTGAAGTCGTCCTCCTCGGCCGGCGCCTCCGAGGGCTGCACCACGTTCNTCCGTGCTGGGCTAGTTCCATCATGGAATTTACTGCCTTCCCTCCCATCTCAGAGCTCCATGCTAGGCTAGTACCTTCCACCATGGAATTTCTGCTTTCTCTCCTTTCTCAGAGCTCTGTGCTGGGCTAGCAAATTCCATCACAGAATTTATTGCCTTCCCTCCCTTCTCAGAGCTCTCTGCTGGGCTAGCATGTTCTATCATGGAGTAATTTTTGGAATAATAATTCCATCATGGAATTATTGCTTTCTCTCCCTTCTCGGAGCTCTGTACTGGGCTAGCACGATCCATCACGGAGTAATTTTTGGAATAATAATTCTAGAATGGAATTTTTGCTTTCTTTCCCTTCTCAGAGCTCCGTGCTGGGCTAGCACATTCCATCATGGAATTACTGCTTTCCAACAGGCACTCTGAAAGCTGCACACACTCAGCTGTGCCTCAGCACTGACCTAGAGAAGCCACTTCAGGAAGAAAATACTTGTGTCATTTCTACGGACTATTAAATTCCTGACTGGAGCACAAAGGCTGCTAAAAGCAATGTTTCCTGGAGGGAAAATATCTAAATCCCTAGGAAACTGGACAGTGTGCCAAAAAAACCTGTAATATGTCACATTAGCCATGACTCTGTGCTCAAGTTTTTTGTCCAAAGTCAGGGGCACAAAGCCGTCCACTGGGTGCAAGAATGAAATATTTTTGTTCCATTAATAAAATAAATCTTTTAAACAATATTTTTTTATCTTTATGCCTTCCTTTTCTCATGTCTGTTTTTCTGTATATTCATAATGGGCATATTAGCACAGAAATACACGTGTACATGTGTATTTCTGTGCTATATATGAACAAATGTGTATATAAATAAAGACATACATCAGGAGGTGTGCTCAGATTTTTGTTTTGCTGATAAGGAGGTGCAATCAAAAGAGTTTGGAGACCCCCCATTCTGTATCAGTAGTTTGCTGCTCTCTGTGTTTGCAAGCACAGCTCTTATCTGGGTATTACTGTGTGTCAATGCACCCAACAGCCCCAGGAAATGAAGAACTGAACAAAGATACCTGAATCATTATCACCCAAAGATTTATGCTATCAAGCTTTTTGAAAAAATGCTTTTAAAGCATAAATCAGGTGCAGCACGGAGCTCAGCTGGATCCTGAGATATCCTTTACCCACACCCATGTCCTTGTTTGTCCCAGCTCACTGTCACTCAGTTATCTGCACAGCCCTCATGGATGTGACAACACTCTTGAGCAGATAAACATCTCAGTACTGGCCTGTAAAAGCCTTCCCCACCTCTCTTCCCTGTGAAGGGAACCACACAGTCCCACTTTACAGCAGTGGTTACAATTCCTGCTCTCCACTCAGGGGGAGTCTCCAGGCTGGGATAATCAGGGACAGCCTGTTCACCCCAGTGGAGAAGTTGCACCAACCTCAACCCACCCAGACCCCTCCACTTCAGGCTACACCAAACCTGACCAGCCCAACCCATGAATGGAAAATCAGAATAACCATCACATTATAGAGGTTTCTGCATGAAGAAGGGTGAATAATCCCACAGCAGGATAAAGTGCAAAAATCCCTGCTGAAATCCCCTAGGGATCACCTTAACCCCAGCATTGCCCACAAGTCTGATCACTTTATTTACACTAACTTATAAAAACTGGGAACAAGTCCAGCTCAAATAATTATAGTTGTACTTGTGTAGGCAGTCCCTCAGATAAACTGGTTTGTTCTATCACAGAGAAAGGAATATTGAATTTCCTTAGAGAAACAAACATATTGAATGAAAGGCAAATTGGATTTCTCCCCAGTTGCACAAAACCAGATCATATTTACTCTCTATACACTCCAAGAATTCTCTCCCCAACAGCACCACAAATGCCATTCACCAGCTTTATTGACTTCTAAAGGGTAATTTGACAGCAGCTGGCACAGAGAACTGTGCTTGAAAGTTTTTGCATTAAGATGAACAAACGAGTTTGCAAGTGAAGCTAGGGAATCAGAAGCCAGGAAAAAGGGAGGCAAAATTCCAAGAGCCTATCTGGCTATCCTGAACACTTCCAGGAAGGAAAAGGATCTGAAGGCACAAATGCACTGGTAGCTTAAGAGAGGAATGTTTTTCCTGCTCTTCCACTGCAGGAGGATGGCAGGTGTGGGTGGGACACAAGGAACAGCCAACTGCAGGTGACACAAGGTGACACAACACGTGTGGCAGTGCTGTGCTGCCTGCCCAGGGACAATCTGAATCCTCAACAGAGCTCAGGAAACTGAGGAGCAGCTGAGGGAGCTGGGAAGGGGCTCAGCCTGGAGCAAAGGAGGCTCAGGGGGGCCCTTGTGGCTCTGCACAAGTCCCTGCCAGGAGGGGACAGCCGGGGGGGTCGGGCTCTGCTCCCAGGGGACAGGGACAGGAGGAGAGGGAACGGCCTCAGGCTGGGCCAGGGGAGGGTCAGGTTGGACACCAGCAGGAATTCCTCCCTGGAAAGGGTGGGGAGGCCTTGGAAGGGGCTGCCCAGGGAGGTTTGGGGCCACCAGCCCAGAGGTGGCACTCAGGTTTGCAGTTCCCCCCCGGGCACAGCCCCACAGGGAAGAGCTGCTGACTCACAGGAGGATTTCTGCTGCTCAGCATGCCCAGGCAAGGGCAAAGCCTCAACACTCTCCTTCCTAACATCCCAAGACAACCTGCTAAGAATTCTAAATATATTAATAGCAACATAATAAATTATGAATATAAAGCTGAGTCATAAAAACCAAAAGTAAACACCATAAGGGATCTGGGTCAGAAATCCTGAAAACCTCAAGTTATAAATACTCAGCTTGTCCAAATAACCAACACAAAGCACAAGACCTACTTTGGAACCATGACTACTTTGAAATCTCATTCTTTCTCCTTCTCAAGGTCATGTCTTCTGGTGTAACAGAAAATGAAGGGAAATAAAGAAAGGAAGTGCAGGAGGTGGGGGGAGCAGAATTGCCATGAGCAGGGCCATCCAAACAGATGCTGTTTTCTTCTTCAAGATGAAACCCTAAGACACTGGTGAGAGGCAATGCAGACAGCAGGATGTGCAAAGAGAGAAGCCATTGGGATTTAATTGCTGTACTGCAGTAGGAAGGCTGAATATTTGCAAGCAGCCACACCAAGCTGGAGTTTGCTCCAGTGGCACTTCTGCAATGGTGCTGAAAATAAGCTTTTCCCTCCTGAGCCAACAGTTACAGAGCTCTTAAGAAGTAGTGGAAGTGTATGATTTGGAAGCCATTCAGCTAGAACAGAGTTTTTATTATTCCTTGGCCATTCTAATGATCTCAGATCTGTCCTTGTCACTTATCTCTTGTCTCCGAAGAAAAATCAGCATTTTCGGGCCATTTGTTACAAGCATCAAGTGTTAAACTTGTACAAGAGCTAAAAGCAGACAATTTAACACACTGCTGATGCTCTCAAGCTTAGGGCAATAGAAATTAAGTATCTGCACTGTGCAACAATGGTTCTCCAACTCCTTATTTCCCATGAAAAGAGAAAAGACACTGTCTAGCTGAGACTCTGAACAAAGCCCTCAATTCTCTTCCCAGAGCTTCCACAGATTTCCTTTAAGATCATTATCAAGGTTCTCTAAACAGTTTGCAGCATCAGTTTCTCCAAATGCTAAACAAATAATGGATATATACAATAGATGTAAATTAATTCCCTGTAAGCAGTGCTGGAGAAGCCTCAGAGAGGGAGTGAGTGTGTCACAGACACAAAAACCACTTAACCACACATCAGGGGGGCAAAAAGCAGCTTCTTTCCAGCAAGAACTCCAACCTTTTCTACACAGCCAAGAAAAAGATGCCACAGGAAGAGCCCCCTGCACAAAGGGTGTGTCCAGGCTTGGGGACTGGATGTGCAGAAGGAACCCCAAAGGACTGGGAGTTGTCATGGCCTGGTTTTATTTTCAGCAAAGGTTTTATATTTTGTGCAGAGGAAGCTGAGAAGCTCCAGCTAAACTTGAAGAAACCCAAGTGGAACTTGTGCAGCAGAGCTGTGGATCCCACCCAAAGAGAGACTCTCTAGATTCAGTCTCTGAAAAATGGGAACAAAGGGAAGGGAAGAAGAAAGATTAATTGCACAAGGCAGTGCACAAATCATTCTTTTTCAGAGCAGGACACAAAAATACATCTATTTGTTTCTCTATGAAATAATTCAAAATATTCCTCACATAATATATATTTTTACAATCCTGTAATAGTTTGAGCCTATAGAATCTTCAAGCCCTGCCAAAAAAGCTATTTGGATTGAATCCTTAAAGAGAGGGAAAAATCAATTGCTGCTGTGAATGATGACATATTTCAGTGAGCAGAGATTTAATACTGGGGAAAACTCTGCTGATATTTCAAAAGAAACAAACAGCAGCAGACAAGTTATTCACAGAGGTGTTTTAGAGCTCACCCAGCTCCTCACTGGTCTGGCCTCACCTTCTCCCTCCATCCCCTTGCTTCTCTCCTCTTCCTCCAGATCTGGCCCCCTTTTCAGCTCCTCTTTTACTTTCACATCTTCCAAGGCAGTTTCAATAGCCATGACATCCCCAAGAGACTTCTGATCCTCTGTTTTGTGTCTTCTGGGTTGACTCCTTTTTCTGTGAGACCTGGAAGTACAGAAGTGTGATTTGACATAAAAGAACAGCCTTCAAAATAGAAAACCATCACTGACTTAAAAAGCTGAATTCAAAACAAAAGGATCTTCTTTGGAGAGAAAACACAAGGTAGCTAAAATAGCTACAGGGCAGAAGAGATATCTGAAAGGGAACAGATGAACCTTGCATAACACAACATTTAAGATCCATTCACAGCAGCCATTAATTGTCTGGGTTTCCTGAAGAGCTTTTTCCTACCATTACTAATGGAAGCTCACAAGCAGTTAAAGTGATTTTAATTGTGTTTTCAATCTATTTTGCTTCTATTTCAAAATACAGATGAAAACTTGTTTAAATCTCTCTTTCATCCTCTGCCTCCATTCCATTATTTCTTTTCATTCTGTCCATGCCTCCCTTTGGCAAACTGCTGGAAGTCTGCAAAACATCATCTTCCAGCTCTGAGACATTACCCAGCACTGCCAGTTCCCAAAAACACACTATAATGAATGCTCAGAGCAAAATCAATAGGCAGTCTATGATTTTTCAGCAGTAAATTCAGAAGGACCAAGGCCTTGAAGAAATCTAACTAAAAAATATGCATATTAATAAGAACAGACAAATACTAACGAGGCAATAGCAATGGTGTTGGTTCTTTTTAAAGTCAATGCCACTAAGGCAAAGATTACAGGAGCCACAATGCAAAGAGAAATGGAAATTCAGAAGTCAGGATGTTAGTGTATGAAACTCATAATCACAGCATAGCTTGATTATATCCAGGTGCTTTATTAAAAGAGCTCTGGGAGCCAGGGGTACAGACCCAAATCTGACTCCAACATGGGTTTGAAATGGACATGTTTTATACTCTTCTTGTTACATAACTATATGTTAATCATTAAATTTAGATTGTTCTGTTGTAGCCATTGATTTCACCCAAGCATGAATTCTCGAGCCCCCCGAAACATCATTTCCACGATTCATATGTATGCACAATAATTATGTTCAATTATCAGATAATCATCACACCTAACAATCCTGTCATTTCTCATGACCTAGTACAGACAATGTGTTCTCAGGCCTAGCCCCTTTCCACCCCCTCCAAATACTATTCCTATAATTTTAGAAACATTTTAACTCTATGGTATCGCTATCAAGGACAAGATTTTTGGGCTGGGAGCTGTAGGAAGCCAAGTACCTTCACAGACACTCCCCACTGCTCAAGAGGGACAGGGAGGGAAAATTGGAAGAACAAGAGACAGAAACTTGGAAGTCAAGACAAATGCAGTTTAAGAAGTGAAGGAAAGAATTAAAAAAAGGAAGAAAGAAGCCCAGGAAATCCACTCACCACCTCCTCAGGCAGAGCAATGCCCAGCCAGTCCCCAAAAACAGCACCTCGGAAGCCAAACCCCTCCTTCCTCCTCTCTCCCAGTTTTTATTGCTCCCCATAACATTTTATGGCACAGAATTTCCCCTTGGCCACTCGGGGCCAGCTGGGTCCCCTCCCCACCTCTCACCCACCCCCAGGGTCCCACTGGGCCAGAGTGGGACAAGATAAAGCCTTGACACTGTGCAAGCAACAGCCAAAACTTCAGAGCCTTATGAGCACTGGTGCAGCCCCAAATCCCAGCCACTCCATCCCTGCCAGCCCCAGCACAGGGTTTTACAGAATCTGTAGAATTGCTCCTCGAATTTCAGGTTTAAATCTAACAAGCTCTCCTTTTCCAAAAGGACTGATTCAGAAACTTGCAATTTTTACCCCATTTTTAGCATGTGGGCACCACTTCTTTGGTTGAAAGCAGCATTTTCCTTATGTCCACACATCCACCATCGTGTGACAAAGACTAAAACACACTTTACTCATCAGTCCCAAAGTCTAGAAAAGCTAAAAAGCAGCTCCCCATCCTCAGAGCCCAGAAAACTCAGCTGCTAATTAGATTTGGAGCACAACAGAGTTAAGAGCCCTTCATCAGCCTTTAAACTGACAAAGAAGGGAGAAAAAAATGCAACCTGAGATGAATGATGAATAGAAAAGCAAGTTGATCCATATGCACAGGGACCTCTAATTGCCAGACTCTGAGCAGATGGTGGCCCTGCAAGAAGAGCTGGTGCCTTCACACCTGCAGGACAGTCATTAGCAGGAACAGGGGCTGAGCCCAGAAGGACCAGCTCTGCTCTTCACCCATATTCCAAGAACACACCACCTTCTCTGGGAGGGGAATGTAGGGTGGGAGGTGAAGATAAAGCTGTGAGACTTTGCCACTGCAGCTGGAACGTTCCCTATCTGAAGGAGGAGTAGAGTCAAGTGTTACAGGCTGGTTTTAGCAAAGTGTGTTTTAGTCCTGTGGTGTGGAAATGCCAGGCAAAAATTACAGCACAGAGCTTTATACTCACAGGAGAGAAAAAATATCTGTTTTGCAGTGCTCTTCTCACTCAGGGGTTGTGGGGGAGAGAGGCAGAAAGCTCAGCATTTAAAGAAAGTGCTTCCAGAACTACAGGCTGAAGGCTGAGCACTTCCAGAAGTGAAGCTGCTCTGTGTCTGACAGAATTCACACACCAGAAATGGGCTGATGGGGACTGGACTAAAACAGTCTCTTGCTGAAGCCATAAAGTAAACAAAGTTGGGTTTTTTAAGGTAACCAAGTCTGACTGACCTTAGAGAAGAAATAACACCTCTCTGCAGAGTTTAAAAGCTCCATTTTTCCAAGAGAGCTGACAAAAAAGCAGCGTTTGTAGTCTTTGAAGAACAGAGCACAAAGTGACTTAAATTAAGTAGCTACAACTGTGAAGGTTTGGGCAGAGGTGAATCCCATCCCTCCATCCTGCTGAGAAAAGTCAGGCTTCAAGTAAAACCATGTCTTGGAAAGACATAAGCACAGGAGAAAGTACTGCTAAGGAGTATTGAACAGCTTCAAAACTGCTTCAGGATAATGCTGGAATAATCCAGGAAACACTGAACAGATAAGCAAAAGAAGTACCTGGATCTTTTGCAATAGGCTCAGGCTGAGAGAGGGGCTTCTCTGCTGGGTAATAGGCTCAGGGAGGGAAAATAATCCTTGGTGTTCATACAGTACCTTACACTGTGCACACAGCAGCTACATCAGGAACCCTGAACAGTCACAAAAATGCAGCAGCACTTTTATCAGTGACCAGTTCCCTTTCCCCACACCCAGTCACCACCACACATCCCTGCCAGCCCAGGAGAGCAGCTCCAGAGGGAAAACCAGAAGAGCCATGAGACAGCTGAGGTTCGCCAGTGATGGAAGAGATCACAGAAATCCAAGCCAAGATGAAACCTGAGGAACCTCAAGGCTTTCACAAAGAACTCAGTGACAGAGGAAAAGAGTCCCAGAGCTGCTATTTTAAGAGACTTGCCAGGAAAAAGAAAGAAGGGATTGAAGTTGCTGAGGGAAGTCACATACCGGTGTTTGTTGTCCTCTTCCTCATCTCCTATCCTATAAAGCAAGATTCCAACAGGAAAAGGTTAGCATGCCAAATTTTCAATTCCAGCATGCTGTAACACAAAAAAAATCACAGACTTGTAGAAAATTAATACAAAGATCAAAGGAAGCACAGAAAGGCATGCATAAAATCCCCTTTGCAACTGACGGGCTTTTTTAAACTCCTGCTTTCTGATCAGTGAAGCTCTAAATGTTCATTATAGATTTTTTTGTCTTCCAGGGTAAGAGATGAGATGTGAGGGGGCACAAAGTGTCCCACTTTGAAAAACATGTGCTTTTATAACACGGGAAGGAAACAACCACGAGGGACACATTACCCCAGACAAATGGCACGGAAAGAACAAAGGAAGAAAAGCAAAGAGTTTGAACTCTCTCCAGTGAAGAACTGCAGCATTTCCAATCTCAGGGCAGGGCTCAGGCACTGCCACTCTCTGTCTTTACCTGCGGAGCAGTTTTGCCTTCAGCTCTGCCTTGGTCTCGTTCCAGGCGTCGAGCTCGGGGCTGCTGAGGGCCGTGGGCTTCATGTGGTCCAGGACAGCAATGTCCTTGCCCTGCTTCCAGAGGTCGTAGCGCTCGGGCTGCAGCACCCTGACAAACACGTCCATGGAGATCTTCACCATGTCCTTGCGGCACGTGCACTGCAAGAGACCCACACAGTCACCCTGAGGGAGCTCCCTGCTCCGGAGGGAAACCAGCTCTCCCCACAGCTCCTCACGAGCCTTTCTGGCAATGCCTCTGCTCTGCTCCTGGAAAAGCAGCTGCCACCCCAACACTCTCCAAGGCTAGTGGAAAACTCTGTTCCCAAGGGTTTTGTTCTCCCTCTAAGCCCCACAACAAGCCAAAGCCTCCTGGGGCTGGCACTGCTGGAGTCCTGTGCTGCAGGCATTACACACAATTACTCTGTCTGCTCTAGCCCAGGTCAGAGTCTGCCCTCAAGCCCACATTCCCTCCATCAGCCTCTCTCTGGCAGAGTTTTCCAGGCTGAAAAGATATTATTGGTACCACTTCATAACTCAGAAAAGCCTTACAGGAACCAAAGCCTGACCTAGAGCACAGGGCAGTTAAACTTCATAATGATACATCCTGACATGGCACAGCAATCCTGCACAAAAGGGAAGAAATAAAAAACCTGCAGTAACTACAACCTGCATCCAAACCATTAAGTGGGAGAAAATGTGCTTTATTCATTTCAGCTGGCATATGCTCATTAAAACTAACCTGGAGTTACACCCCTGCCATTGAGGGAGGACTCACAGGTGGTTTTGCTTGGATGTATCTCTTTGCTGTGATGAACCAACAGACTGAGTGCAGCAAGGGGATTCTCACCCTGGACACTGATATCTCTCAGAGTCAGCCTTTTTAAACTTCACCAAAAGAAGGTAGAGGGTGGAAAAGGACCCAGGAACCCCCCAGGTGCCTCTGGGGGCTGCAGCACAGCTTTCTTAGGGGTTCTGCTCTAAGGTGCAAAGCTTTGCTTGTACTAAACTGCTTTTCAACTCCAAGCTGAGGCTCAGGTAATTGGAGCCACTTTGCAGGACTGGTTTGGGGTTTTTTTCACCCTTCCTCCACACCTTTTCAAAACCATTCTGTTCATTCTTTTGTCAGAAATGCCTGAAATTAAACCTGCTTCTCCCCTTTCTCCCTTCCCTTTTCACCACCATCACTAAATAATTTATGGCCATAGTTGGGAATTCACTGAGAGAGGGAGAAAGAAGAGTTCTTCTGTACAGTTCTCCACCATCCCACATCCTCCAGCTCCTGTTTCCCATTGTGCAGGGACTGGGGCAGCATTGGCAACCCGAGTGTGCTGAGTGGGAAGGAGCATTTATGGACAGGCACTTTCAGGAAAACTCCATTTAATGAAAAACAGCTGAGGCCAGAAAGGCTGGAAATGCAATTTGGCCACGGCACTGCAGGAACACAGATGGCACCCAAGCTTCCAATCCCAGCCCAGGCAGGAGCTTCCCACAGCACCTCCATCAATCCTGGCCTGAGGGATTGAGCAGATTTTCCTTAAGAAAGTTTAAAAGCACCTGTGCAGAACTGCAAAGAGGAACACAGAAGAGCATCCCCAGCAGAGCTCTGGGGACTCACCTCCTCAGGGGCTGAAAAACAGCTTAAAAATGGAGCTCTGTGTTTGGTGATCCTGACCTGGACCCGAGAGGTGCAGCACAGACACATCCACACCTTCAGCAAAGCCTGAGTCACTCAGGCCCAGAGGTCTCCAGAGCAGCCTCCAGCCACCAGCAGCTCCAGCCCCTGGGCAGTGCTGGAGAAGCTGGGATGCTGCTGGGCTGGACCCAGCACTGGCACTGTGGCCTGCACATCCCACAGCCTGCAGTAGCCAAGCTCCTTTCTGTCCACAAATCTACCATGATGTATGTTTATATTTCAATTTTAATTCCATTCTATTGCTTTCACGGCAGCCAGCATGAATAATTTACAAAGCCTCTTTCCTCTGGGGCTCCTTGTGGCCCGTGCAGTGCTGTTTCCTCAGCTGCTGCAGTTGTGTCACAGCCACATTCCCAGCATGGCCAGGACATTTCTCCATACCCTCCCCTCAGACAGCAGTGAGATCCTGCTGATGCTTCCAATGCAGCTGGAAAAGGGAATTGCTCTTGTGTGTGTGTGAGAGAGTTGGAGAGGGAGAATGGGGGAGAGCAGGAGGACAGTGAGGGTGGAGCAGGGTGAGGAATTGCCTTTGCAGTAAATTCCCTGCTCTGCTCCATTCCAGCAGGACAAAAGCAGCAAGGCTGTTTCCTGGCAATGATCTCCAGTCCCACAGCCTGCCTTCCCCCTTCCACATACACACAGCTGTATTTCTTTCAAAGTGTTTCACTGTGGTCATAAACACGTGTATTTCCTAAATGACATTATTCCTACACCCCCCATCTCTGTCCATCCCTACCCCAATTTCTGCAGAATATATCCTCCCAAATTCCCTCAAATTCTAACACTTTTATATTCCACTATTATTAAACTTTATAGGAAAAAAAATAAAAAATGAACATGTCAACACTAAAACACCACTACTAAGGAGAGATATGAAACCTCATTTCCTTTATGTGAGACAAAACTGAACCACAAAGCTCCAGTTTGGGAATTCACAGAATTCCTATGGATCAATAGCCCTGAGAAGGATTTCAGGGTGACATGATCCCCCAGAGCACAGGACTGAATGGCAACACAAACATTCTGCCCAAGTCACAGGTGAGAAATCCCAGGAACTCTGAGATCCCCTCCATCACCCCCAGCCTGGCTGCCAGACCCCACTCCTGGGAGCAGCAGGGCTGGCAGAGCCACAGATCAAACCACGGAATAAACAACGGAATATTCATAACTGCCATCTCCAGGGACCCACTGCAAGCCCTGAAAATGGCAGTGGAAAAAACCAAACCAAAAACCAACAGCTTTAGGGTCAGTTCTGTGCCTTTGGTTACAGGGGAGCTGAGACCCAAAAGAGCAACGAGAGAGGAGTTTCCATCTTCACCAAATCTGCAGGAACTTCACTAATTCCACCTTCTGAAGGCTTCTCCCAGCCTCACCTCTCCTTGTCCATACGTTAATGGCTTTATTAACTATAAACACATGGAAAAATACTGTAAGGAAATGCACAGTATTTTTTTTCCCCAGCCTAAAACCCCAACATTCTTCCTTTCCTCATTATTTTATTATCTGCAACTCTAAATTGGAGCCTGTGGTAAAATATGTGACCACACCAGGAGCCTTGTCCCATCAATTCTAACTCCAAGACTGATAGGGGGGAATTTGTGGCTATTGAATGTACAACCATTATCTTATTTGCAATATTTTTAAACATAAAAACACAAATAAGTCTCTATAAAATAACAGTCAAATAAAATGGCTGTCTCCTTGAAGTCATAAAATCAAATGATTTATGGAAAAGTGCAGACTCATTCAACTTCAACCTTCAGCAACAGTTTTGTGAGGATATTTCCCTCAATTCCCAACTATTAACACTGAACTGAACCTCAGCAGTTCCATCACACAGGAAAGGTTAATAGAAAATAAGCCTTTTCCTTAAGCAGAAATAGTCACCAAAATTACACATTTAAAGTGGCACCTCTGGTTTTCATGGACAAAACCCTTCATATTCAGATGAAAGCAGCTGATAAAACTCAGCTGAGCCTCCCACCTGGCCTTAATGGCAATTTATCCATCACAAAACCCAACTGCTCGAAATTGAAGTTATTTCAGCTTTTAAATGCCAGACCAAAGTCTTTGCTTGAAGCTTTTCTCCCTGCTTTTCCATAACAATGAAGCCCAAACGCCAGCTCCTGGGCAGAGGGGTGGCTCTGTGAGCAGGAGCTCTGGCTGTCACAGGAACAACACCTGCAGCTCCTCCTGGGCAGTTTCAGCTTCTGGCACCAACGAGCCCCCAGTAAAACCAGCAGCAATCCAGTTTGTCCCCATGTCACAGATGTGCTTTGGGGATCCAACAGGACAGAAAAAAACCAGTCTGGGGCTCCTTTTCCTTCCTCTCAGCCAGCCCAAGTGCACCCCTGAAAGATGAATGGCAGCAGCTCTGGAGTGAGGAGCTCAGCTTTGAGGAGAGGGAGGAGGAAAACCCAAACTGCATCTTTTGTGTGTTTAATGGTTGGAAGCTTGTGGGAAAGAAGATGAGCCTTGACCCCCCGTTTGCAGGGTAATTACCAGCACCAACAACAAACCAGTTCATTAGGAAACCCACTGGAAACCCTTCCCAGAGCTTCACAAACAAAACAATTAGCAAAGATTTCCATGGACTCCCCCTGTCCCTGGCTGCAGGGCACGATTCCTCCCTTATGAAATAAATTTAGTTAAGTTTTATTATTTATTTTTACTTTTGATTTTTTTTGAGTTGTACACTTTTATAAATAGATTTTGAGTAATTATTTAAGTTTACATATTTAATTAAATTTTTTATATTTATGTTTGTGTGTTAATAAAAGAAAATTTATTGTTGTTTTGCTTTGTTTCCTCCCTGCCTGCCCCCAAAATGCTCCATGAGGATTCCTGGGGTGCAGGAGTGGGGCTGGGGGGGCAGAGTCCCCTCCCTCCCTTCACACACAGCACTGATGTGTGACAGAAATGCTCTGGGGCTTGTCCCAGCCTAAGCAAACCAAATAACCCATCCCAATAAATAAATAATAGCTGTTATTAATATCACATCCATCCAGAAGGGCCTGGTGGCACCCATCCACCCCCAGGGACATTCAGCCACCTCACCCAGCAGCACCCCCAGCACTGGGATCCTGGACATCCCAAAAATCCAGGGATTTATTCTGGATCTATTTATTCTCACAGAACTCCAGGTGTTCTTCCTTCATTAACAAAAATCGTGCCAAGAACCTCCCAGGCAAGAACTTCAGGAGAGGAGCTCAGAAAAGAGCTGATAAAACAAAGCTTCCAGACAGTTTCCAAAAAATAACCATCCCCTTTCCACCTCAGCACAAAAAAAAGCTGTAAAAGTTCCTTTTTCTTGCACAGAACCAAGAGCAGGGCATCAGGGGTGTTTGCAAATAATACAAGAAAATAAGCATGAAGGAAGGTGGAAGAATTTGTACAAGAGCAACTTTGAATCTGTCTGACAAAAATAAACCATGGAAATGTTATTCCATAATAGATTTCTTTAATGTATTCTAAGCTTAAAAGGTC
>VXAX01001106.1:20096-59454 GCA_013399835.1 Leptocoma aspasia | reverse complement strand
AAAATAATGTTTATTATTATATATAAAATGCAGATTTGGGCAGGAAGGGCAGCCTGACCCCATTTTATATTGAGAGAGAGAATTCCAGCAGTTTCTCTGGAGTAAACAGGAGATAAAGGAAGGTATGAAAGAGGCAGCCAGCAGGAACCCAGACCTTCTCCAGGAGTGGCTGCACTTAACTGAAAGGGAAGTGCAGAAATTTTGTTCCCCTCCAATCCACTTATTTTCAGCCCAGTTTGCCAAAGAAATGGAAAAGCTGAGCTTTTTTTTTTTTTTTTTTCTTTGTGTTTTTTATACAATTCNCTCCTTTTCCTTCCTCTCAGCCAGCCCAAGTGCACCCCTGAAAGATGAATGGCAGCAGCTCTGGAGTGAGGAGCTCAGCTTTGAGGAGAGGGAGGAGGAAAACCCAAACTGCATCTTTTGTGTGTTTAATGGTTGGAAGCTTGTGGGAAAGAAGATGAGCCTTGACCCCCCGTTTGCAGGGTAATTACCAGCACCAACAACAAACCAGTTCATTAGGAAACCCACTGGAAACCCTTCCCAGAGCTTCACAAACAAAACAATTAGCAAAGATTTCCATGGACTCCCCCTGTCCCTGGCTGCAGGGCACGATTCCTCCCTTATGAAATAAATTTAGTTAAGTTTTATTATTTATTTTTACTTTTGATTTTTTTTGAGTTGTACACTTTTATAAATAGATTTTGAGTAATTATTTAAGTTTACATATTTAATTAAATTTTTTATATTTATGTTTGTGTGTTAATAAAAGAAAATTTATTGTTGTTTTGCTTTGTTTCCTCCCTGCCTGCCCCCAAAATGCTCCATGAGGATTCCTGGGGTGCAGGAGTGGGGCTGGGGGGGCAGAGTCCCCTCCCTCCCTTCACACACAGCACTGATGTGTGACAGAAATGCTCTGGGGCTTGTCCCAGCCTAAGCAAACCAAATAACCCATCCCAATAAATAAATAATAGCTGTTATTAATATCACATCCATCCAGAAGGGCCTGGTGGCACCCATCCACCCCCAGGGACATTCAGCCACCTCACCCAGCAGCACCCCCAGCACTGGGATCCTGGACATCCCAAAAATCCAGGGATTTATTCTGGATCTATTTATTCTCACAGAACTCCAGGTGTTCTTCCTTCATTAACAAAAATCGTGCCAAGAACCTCCCAGGCAAGAACTTCAGGAGAGGAGCTCAGAAAAGAGCTGATAAAACAAAGCTTCCAGACAGTTTCCAAAAAATAACCATCCCCTTTCCACCTCAGCACAAAAAAAAGCTGTAAAAGTTCCTTTTTCTTGCACAGAACCAAGAGCAGGGCATCAGGGGTGTTTGCAAATAATACAAGAAAATAAGCATGAAGGAAGGTGGAAGAATTTGTACAAGAGCAACTTTGAATCTGTCTGACAAAAATAAACCATGGAAATGTTATTCCATAATAGATTTCTTTAATGTATTCTAAGCTTAAAAGGTCTAATTAGAGTAAAAGAGCAATTTTGAACGTCTGACAAAAATAAACTATGGAAATGCTATTTCATAATAGATTTTTTTTATGTGTTCTAAGCCTAAAAGGTCTAATTAGAGTCAGTTGAGGCATAGACACAAAGTAATGCAAAAATACAATTCTGATTTGCCTTGTTTTGGGGACCAATTTTGCAGTATTACCAAACAAGTTTCTGCAAAAACCTCACAAGTTTTATTTTCTTGGGAAATACAGATACACTGAAGGAAAAAATCTACTAAAATGTGAATAGTAAGAAGCTAGCTTCAATTTTACCTGGAAAATTATATGCTAGACAACATTAAATCACAGATATTCCAAGTGTAAATTTGAGATTATTTCTATATTATACATACAGTACAGAAGAGAATGAGTGAGCAGAAGGTTTAGAAGCAACAAACCATGTGAAGGATCCTAGGCTGGGATCCTTCTCTTGGCAGAGCAGGAAAATCCAAAGGGAAGAGATTTCTTTGTGTCCCCCAGCAGAGCAGGGCTGCTCTGGAGTCAGGGGTTTGATGGGAGCACTGCCTGGGATGAGGTGAAGGCTGTTTATTTTTGTTTATTATTGTATAATAATATAATAATATTGTATTTTATTATTACAATTAATAAAATTACAATTGTATTTATTATTACAATNGTTATTTATACCATGCATTTTAAGGAGGGTGCTGGAACGCTGGAGAGGCCCGGCAGGCCCTGGGGAGGGCCCTGGCAGCACACTCACCATCCCTGGACGAGGAGCTGCTGCCCAGCTTCTCCCCAGCATCAGGTGCAGGAGGAAAGCTGAGCTTGGCCCCAAAGTCACCTCGGCTGGGAGGGAGCCAGCTGCAGCTGAGGCTCCTCCAGGCCAGAGGGAGGCATTTACCTCGGCAATCCAAGGTAAAAAGTGTCATTTCCTGCACTTGTGGGCACAGTGTCCCGCTGGAGGGGAGACCTCCCCGTCCCCTGGGGCTGTGGGGGATGCAGAGCCTTCCTCTGCCTCTGACACTGGCACACAGAGCCAGCCCTGAGGGTTTCACCAGGAAACACAGTGTGGAATTGTCACAAACCACACCCAGCACTGGGCTGGAGGATCAGAAAATCACACCCAAGGGGTAAAAGCACCTGTTCCGACTAAAATCCCAAGGACAGAAAGACTCCAAAACCTCACACCACATTCTCAAAAAGCTTTGAAGCAAACAGGACAGCTTAGATTATTCACCTAGTGTTCACCAAACCAATTTCCACTGGAATTTTTAAGGCTCTGTCCATCCTGGTTACTAATTCACAAATACAAGTGGATTTACCCACTGTTGGTTTCCCACACTACTCTGCAGCCATTGCTATTTCTTTTTTTTTTTGCTAATCCTGACACTTGTTCTACAATTAGAGCAGGACCAGTGTCTCAGAAGCTGCTCTTTACACTCCAGGCTGGTTATTCAGTATTTTTACAGCCCAGGCAGGCTCTCTGGGATGCAGAACATTGCACCCATCTGGCAGGCAATTAGCACAGCTCTGCTCTCCGAGGTGAACCATTACCTTCCTCTCCTGCACTGCACCACTGACACACAGCTCTCAGCAGAGCAGAATCCAAACCTCCTCCCCAGGATAATGTCCAGGAGAACATTACAACTGGCTAATTATCAGCCTTGCCTTGTCCCCACTCTCCTGAGTGCTGGCAGGACAAGGAAAGGAAGGAATCACCCCAGGCAGCTGGGTCACTGCAGGAGCAGCAGGTCACTGCAGAGCTCTGCCCAGCTCAGACTTCCCAAGAACTTCTATAAATGAGTATATGGTAAGAAAATAAAAACCCAAACCTGGCTGCATGTGAGCAAGGATCATCTAATTGGGCCTGGGAGCGTGTGAATCAATAAAACCATTTTTGAAATATAAGAAAGCTGTAGTAGTTAACTATAAACCACATACTCAGGAGTGGTTTGGGTTGGGAGGGACCTTAAATCTCATCTCATGCCACCCCTGCCATGGTCAGGGACTCCTTCCACTGTCCCAGGCTGCTCCAAGCCCTGTCCATGGGCACTGCCAGGGATCCAGGGGCAGCCACAGCTGCTCTGGGCACCTGTGCCAGGGCCTGCCCACCCTCACAGGGAGGATTTTCCTCCTGATGTCTCTCCAGGAATTCTCTCCCCACAGAGGTGCAGGCAGCTCCAGTGCACACCCTCAGCTGATCATTCCTCAGGTCCCTGCTTAAATCCCAAATGAGATTTAAACAAAGCTTTGCCCTCACAGTGTAACAGACCCCCCCCCTCAGCTGAGATCAGGCATCCCAGGGTTAATTAACACGTGGTTTAGAGAAATATTAACCAGGAAGCTCACAACAGACAAGTGCCACGGAGTGCAATGGGAATAAATTGGGCATCTCCTTCCACACTTCCACTTTGTGTCCCCAGATCTGCTCCGAGCTCTGCTGCTGCTTGTTCAGTAATTTCACGCTACGCTGCTTAACAATGTAAGCATGGAGGCTCCATCTAAAACTGCACTTCCCAAATGTCACTTGTTTGTGAACACATGGCTGAACCCAAAATTGCTTTTAATATTCGAGTGGTGCCTGCTGGCTCTGTTGTAGTTAAGGGTCTGTCTGAATTTCCATGATAAACCCCATTTTCTGGGGTGTAATACCATGACCACTCACTACACATAAACCTGCTTTACAAGGTCACAGCAGACAAACACCATTTTTTACTTTTTTAAACCAAGATTGCTTGGCTATTTTTGAGTTTCAGACATCTGACACTGATTTGAGGTCTCTTACAGTTTAAGGTTTTTCTTACCCATCCCTTTAACTCCAGAACAAATCCAAATGTCTGACCCATCCCTGGAAGTGTCCAAGGCCAGGCTGGACAGGGCTTGGAGCAGCCTGGGATAGTGGAAGGTGTCCCTGGGCATCTAAAACTTCCCAGATTCTACTGAATGAGCTTTGCTGGTCAGTTATTTTGCAGACTTCAAACCAGGAGAGCACAAGTGTACAAAGAGCACAGAGCACAAAGTACCCCAGGAGAAAAGTGCCCTAATGAGAAATAACCACTCAAACATAACTCTCCAAACTTAACTGAGTGCACAGATTAGAGGAATTCAGGTATTTTCAGAGTGTTATTACCATAGTGTTATTAAAGCTTAAAAGTATTTCCAGCTTATTCCTTCCCCTCCAGTGTGTACCTAATGAGTTGTGTTCTGTTACATCAGTCACCTTATTCACTGTGAAACACAGTTTGGATGCAGCAGAAAACTAATTCCAAACTTCCCAGTCCCAAAACAACCTGTGCACAACACAAATGCAAACTTGAGAAAGCCATTCCTACACCCTCAGAATAAAACAAATTATCAAGAGGCAAAACTAGCAACGTGGGACAGTGAGAGAGCACATCCCAAAGCAGAGGCATTTTCCATGCTGTCCTCAGGAATAAGGAGAAATAACACCCCCTGTGTTGGAACCCTGGTTATTGAGAATTTCAGACTTTCTGTGCTGCCAGGCACTGACGCCCCAAGAGAACACTGCATTTCACCTGAGGCCGTGGAGAAGGCTTCCAAAATTAAATGACAGAACTGGATTATGGGTGTGGAGTTGGAATAGAAGTGTGTAATATCACATGGTGGAAAATTTAGAGTTTAAGGTTTTAGAATATAGTGATATACATAAAGCAAGATGGAGGTTTTAGGGTGGAGGTTGGTCCTTCTTCTCCATGGGTTTGGGTGGTGTGCAATTAGATAAAAAAGTTAAAAGTTAAAGGCCATGGGTGGTTGGTTATTGGGTTAAAAGTAAAAATAATTTAGGTGCCATTTCTTAATTGGACAGTTTATCCTTAAAAGGCCTTGTAGAGAGAGCTAGAGCTCCATTTTTAGTTTGTTAAAGTGCTGCAGAACTCAGGGTTTGTGAGACTGTGACATAGATAAGAACTAATAAACATCTGAGTCTGGACAAGAAATACCATCTCACACATTTAATCCCAGCCCCGGCAAAAAAGCTAAAAACTCAAGATAAGATACTCCAAGCAGATAAAAGCAGCCCCGTGGCACGGCTGTGTGTGCAGGAGCTGTGGCTAGCCCAGCCCCTCCCAGCTGGCCCCACCTGCGTTGCCATTTTGCCGTAGTCGATCCAGCGCAGAGTGGCGAAGTTGGTGGACTCGGCGCAGTTGAAGCCGTGGTTGAAGCCAGCGTGGTAACCATAAGGAAATGTGATCATGAACTCCCCAGCTTCCTGGGTGATCTGAAAAACAAAGGGAAAAGGAGGAGACGCCCCACAGGTCACTGAATGCAGCAGCTTGAGAATGGAGAGCCATTAAACAGCCCCGCTGATGAAATCTCTTTCCAGGGGAGGCTCGGCGGAGCAGCCACTGCCAGCTCCTGCCTGAGCCTGCAACGTTCCTGGTGAGCTGCAGGAATACTCAGGGCTTTCTCTTAAGGGAAAAACTCAGAACAGTGGATGGAAGGCGTCACATGACCTGAACTATTTACACCTGCAAGCTCCAGTTACAAAAAAGTCTCAGGCTGCAACATTCCAAAAGATCAATAAATCTTTGATGTGACCACTTTGGCTCATGGCAGTTCCAACCTTCATTCCCACCCCCAAGAGCCCTGGATTTCTCTCCTAACATTCCCTCTGCATGGCAGGGTCCTTCTGAAGCACCTCCTGCCCTTCCCTGTATTGATTTCCCCACTCACATTTATCAGCCTCACTCACACCCGTTCACCCAAAAGTCAAACACCCTAAAAATTACAGCCCAGCTTTTGTCTGCTTTGGGAATTGTCCAGAGCAGCTGTGGCTGCCCCATCCCTGGGAGTGTCCAAGGCCAGGCTGGGCTGGGACCACCCTGGGACGGTGGGAGGTGTCCTTGCCCATGGCAGGGGTGGCACTGGATGAGCTTTCATGTCCCCTTCAACACAAACCATCCTGTGACTCGACTTCAATAAAATTAAAACAACAACAAGCATTATGGACATTATTAATAAGGATTGAACTCTACAGATCACAGCTGGAACCAGAGGCAAATCAATCTTGATGCTTCTAAAAAAACCCTCTTTTTATATCTTGTGCAGAAAAACCATTGGGGAAAAAAATTATTAAGAGCATGGCCTGAACCTCAGGAGCAACTCCCAGCCCAGCTGCCCCTCCTGCAGCAGCACCTCCCTCCACGGGGTATGGAAGAGGCAAAGCTTGACCTTCCCTGTCCTTCCAGCCAGCAGTGCTGACAGAGCTCTCACAGCTGTCACAGGCCAAGAATTCTGTTTGGATTCCTTCCCACAGCCATAACCAACACCCCAGCAGCTCTGAGCCCACAGAGGCTCCAGGGGACTGCACTTCCAAACACAAGGATGGGGCCAAATGCAAAATATAAACAGACAGAAGTTCAAACACTTCCCCCTCGGCTGGGCCAACATCTGTACTTGCAGATGTCATTAACACTAGAAGGATAATTTTAAAAAGAGGGAATAAAAGCTGCTGTGATACACAAGAAGCTCCTGCAGGACTTCAGGAGGAGGTGCTGAAGTCCAGCCTGCACCCAGCCCCATGGAGCACCCTGCATCCATCCCCTCCACAAAGCCCAGCAGTGCTACTCTGCTGGCTCCAGAAGATGAACAGATTATGTTTCTGTCAGTGAATGCACATCCTGGTGTCTCCATTTCAAGCCCACATCATCCACGGCACTGCTGTCAACATTATCCCACAATAAATTAGAAAACACTCCAGATGATGGATAGGCCATGCAGAAAAGTAATAACTATTGAAGGAAAGCCAGCACAAACTGCCACTCATGAAGAAAGCCCCAAATTTACTGACTTCTGCAAGCTCTTGAGGAATAAATGGAGAAATCAATAGGAGATTACAGAAATACACATTTTTAATTATTAAAAAGCCCTAGTATTGATCTCTTTCTTTTTTTTCAGAACAGCATTATAGAGATTTATAAATGCTGCCTATTTCAACTTCATTGAAATCTGCCAAGGATTTGGATGAAGGGATCCTGTCTCTGTTCCTCAGGAAAAATGGCACTTGTTCCCTGTTTGTGAATAACAGTGATCCTCCTCCAACAGCCACTATTTCGGGACAGGGCTTGGAGCAGCCTGGGACAGTTGAAGGTGCCTCTGCCCATGGCAGGGGTGGGACTGTTTGGGATTTAAGGTCCCTTCCCACTCCATGATTCCATGAAACCAGTTTGGAGCAGGCCTCTGACACTTCCCACATCCACAGGCAGCTCTGTGATTCCAGCAGCAGCAGCAGTGTGAGTGATTCTGCACAGATACAAATCCCTGTAACCACCCCTGGCTGAGGAGATTTACTTCTTACCACAAGACTTTAAGAATAAGCACATTAAAACGATCATACCAAATAAACATGACCCCTCTTTTCAAATCAGGGCCTAAGAGCTGCAGGGATCCTTCCAGGCTCAGAGCAGCAGGAACACTTACACAACAGGGAACCAGCACAGCCAGCTCCACTTTGGGTCGTACTGGATCCACAAGAAAATCAAAATGTGTTTCTGAATCACCAGAGGGTTTTGCTGCCCCTTGATGAGCCAGAAAATCCTTATCAGCTCGTCCCTCTCTACCTGAGAGGCTCCCTGATTGCCAGAGTTTGTTCAGTGCCAGCTTTTCTTCACTTCAGTGTCTCAGCCAAAGCCCAAACCCTCCTTTTTGCAGGCTTTGAACCACACTCAGCACAACAATGCCCTTGGAAAGGAAGCCAATTCCCCCAGTGGCTCAGCTGAACGGATTCCTCAGGAGAGAGGAGCCTGCAGGGACCTACCCTGTCAAAGGGAATCCCGTACTTCTTCAGGATGGAGGGAGAAATGAGGGTCATCTTGTGACGGAGGAAAGCATCACATCCCTGAGAGCTTCCTGGGAAAAACCCTGTGGAGACAAAGGAGGAGCATCACTGTAGGACTGCTCTTGGGAAAACAACACAGCCTGGGAGATTCCAGATCAATCTGCCCTGCACATCACTGCCCGAGGGGAAAATGGGGAGGGGAAAAAATGGGGAGGGGAAAGGGAAAAGGGAAAAGGGAAAAGGGAAAAGGGAAAAGGGAAAGGGTCTCCATCCCAGGCAGTGGCATGAGGGACACGTTCACAGTGGTCACCAACAAGTGGCAGAGGCAGCAGGACCTGACCCAGTCAGCACCTCAACACCATTAAGTGCTAAATTCTACCCAAGGTCCACACTGAGTTATTAAAACAAATCACAAATAATTAAGAAAGCTAAAACAGTGGTAAACACTAACCAAACCCCTCAATGGCTGAACTGCCCAATGCAATGAATGTAACCCAATTTTCCTCAAGACCATGTTTTCCCTCCAAGTGGCTGATTCCATAACAGATTGTGTGTTTGTAGGGGCTCAAACCCACCACAGTTTAGGAAAACAAATAACCCAAGCTCTGGAACCAAAACTAATTGATGAGACATAATGGAAGGGGTTTCAGAAAGTCAAAAGGATTACTGGATTCCAGGTTTTCTTATATTTTTGTGCTAAAAGCATTTCAATTCAAATTATGACTGCTACCCAGTCTGTAGTCCCTCTCTGCAGTTCCTCTTTTTAATGCACAGTTTAAGTGGCTCTCATTAAAGCCACTAATAAAGAAGCACATTTTAAGTGATTAGCACCAATAACATGGCAACACATTAACATTCTCTCCATGGGCTCCATGGCTCTCCCAGTGAGCCCATTTGCAGCTCAGCTATTCATTTTCCATATTAATTGCACACTCATTTCTCCATAGTAAACTTCTCCCCACTGATGCACAGGACAGGGGAATGGCCAGGCAGCAATTTTGGCTCTTTGCAAAGTTAAATCATCACCCACCCAGCTTCCAGAGACAGGAAACTAAAATAAAGACCAGATCATTGATAATTTGTTCCTGGTTTTACAGCACAAACCATCTCCATGCCTCAAAATTGGTCATCCGTAAAAATTAGTTACAAACAGCAAGAAAAGTTATTATTGCTCCTGTCAGACTTGGAGTGGTATTTCAGAGTCTGCAGAACACAAGTCATCTGATTGATTGACTTCTTATAAAAATTACTTTTTTCATCTATTAAAACCTGGCAAATGACTGAGCTGTAGCTTTGAAATGCAACATTTCTGAGCAGCCATTTCCAGTGTTATTTGTATTTCGGGATCATGGGGCTCAGTGCCCACGAGAAGAACAGGACACTCACCCCCCCAGTTATTCTGCATTTACCCCACACAATCAGCTGCTCCCCTTGGCACCTGAGCGTGCTCAGCAGGAAAAGGCAGCACAGGAATTTGCCTGTTTTCTGGGAAATCACCACTAGAATTTCTTTTCTTTTGCATCAGACTAGAACCTTCCAGATTTCCCTGCCTGCTCCTACCTTCACCACCAGATTTAAACCCCCCCAGTTGCCTCACTGGAGATGAACCACAGAGATTTGGAGTTAATTATTCTGGGCCAGCAGCTTTTTTTAGCTGGGCAGTTCCTTGAACATTTGCAAGTGAACAAAAATAGAAACAACACCAACAAATTAAAACATATCCACTTCTGCAGCCAGACATCTTCCCTGAAGCTTGAGAGGTGGGAGTTTGCCACAGCTCAAACTCTCCCTTCCCCCCAACACCATTTTCCTTTTCTTTTTCCATTCCTTTCAATTTTTTTTTCTTTTTAATATGAGCTTTATGGCACTGAAAAATAAAGGAGGATGAGGCTAAAATAAAAGGAAAACCACCAAAACACAGAATGTATTTATAGGGTGAAGGAGCAATGGGTACAAACTGGAAAAGGGGAAATTTAGGTTCAATATCAGCCAGAAAATGTCTGTTGTGAGGGTGGTGAGACACTGGACCAGGCTGTGGCTGCCCCATCCCTGGGAGCACTCCTGGTCCAGTGGAAGGGTGCAATGAAAGGATTTTTAGGGTGCAATGAAAGGATTTTTAGGGTCCTTTCCAACCCAAACCCTTGTGGATTAAACCCAGACATGGGAGGGTTTGGCCTCAATGCCTCAGAATTCAAGGGTTTTTCAAGGAATTTTCAGTTGAGGTCAGGCCATGCCAGGAGACCGAGGCTTGGAGGGAAGGAAAATTCCCTGACAAGTTCTCTGCTCTGAAGCTGCTCCAGCAGCACAGCAGGTTCCCCAGGCAGCCCTTGCAGAGTCCAGCAGGAGCATCAGTTACTGCCAGACTTTCCTAAGCCCAGCCCAAAGCCAGAGCTCACCTTTTGCCAGGCGTTCCAGCCTCTTGCCATGTTCTGGGGGAATGGCATACCTGGGAGGAGGAACAGAAATCAAAATATCAGTATTTAATGTAAAAATACATTAGGAAAAAGTGAGGCAATAACCCTCAGCACAGCACACAATGGCTGGCAATAAAACCAGAATTCTTTATGTCTGAAAGGCATCAGTAACACACAATCCATGGGAAAAAAACAGCGTTTAATAAAAGTCCTTAGACATGTTACATGAAGTGTGTTATTTTCCTGCCATCTTCTCCAACAGCATCACAAGATTTCACAAGGTAGAAGGAAAATTGAGAAGACAAAGTGATGATACAGCACTGGAAACCCCAGAAATAACTGAGTGCAGGGAACAGCAGGTGTGCTCTCCATGGGGAAAATATCTGCAAAATAAAACTGTGCTAAATATTAATAAACAAGAAATGGATGGGCTGAAAAGGTGTGAAGGAGGGTCTGTGTGCTTTGGAGAAGAATAAACCTTCTGTGTAAATAGCTTTCATTTTATTGAAAAAAGTAAATATTCTTCAGCACAGCTCAAGCAGTCATGGCTCAATCCTTATGTCCATGCTGGATTTTATTGTCTGATGTGAAATAATGGAATTAAAAGTATTCAATCATTTTCTTGATGAGGTACCCTGAAAATGCAGGGTCTGCTGATGAAAACATCATTAAAGGGTGTAGGGAACAACTTCTACACTTCCCAAAGACAGTTTTCTTAGGTTACAGGTCAGTAAAGTGCAAATAAAATTTGATTGGAATTTTTTTTGAGTGCAAATTATTGAACATAATTCTGGAAAAACAATCAGCTGTCCCACAGGTCTCAGACACAGGGCTGGGTGTGCCCAGCATGTACAAACATCAGGGAAGCTTCAAATGGCTTTTTCTTCCCAAAAGCTGTTAGTTCTCTTAGTGCTTTGAGGTTCACAATATTCTCAGGAGCAAAGCCCAGGTGACAAAGATTTATGTGTTCAGGTTATAAGAAGGGAAGTGAATACCAGGACTCATTTAAACGTGTTTAACATGATGACACACAATAATATTGCCAATGGAAATTTGTAAATCATTGGTTACATTCTGCAGCAAATTAAATATGGCTCTCTCCCTGCTTTTTTGTGACAGAGACTTCTGAGAATTTACATTTGTGGGAATGGCATTTATTGCCAGCTATAACTTCTCTTCAAAGTGAATAATAAAAAATGCATTATTTTTGCTATTTCCAATAAAGATGTCAAAGTCATCCCTGTGATTATCCCGTGCTGGGATCAGGATATTGCAGGGGGGAGCTCAACAACAGGTGCCCAGCACTGCCCCTCCTGGGCTGGGGGCTCAGGATGCCCCTGGTTTGGGGGATTTCAGCCAGACAAACTCTGCATTTTCCAGGGTAAAACCACGACTGGGGAGAAGCAGCTGGGAGCCCAGGCTGTGTCAGGAAACCAAACACACCTGTGCTGGCCTGGCAGGGGGTGGCAGCACACAAACCCCGCTCAGGGGGCTGCAGGCTTTAGGCACTAAGCTGATTTAAACTGATGGCTTGAAAAAAAACGTTAAGGCACAACACTATGTAGCACCTAATAATCTTGTAAAATAATAAATGCAGGAATGGACTTCCCAACATCCCCTGACCAAAGTTTGACAGTGCCTTAAATTGCATAATTATCAAACAATTCAATTTCATTTGTCTGGGACAAAGCTAGTGGCTTTTATTTTACAAAGACCATTCATCACTTACATAAATGTGATAAAACTAATCCCAATCCAAAGCTCCTTTGTGGGATTAATGTCCCTTAAAACAGGGAAATGAGACATTCCATTCCTTCTGGGAAAAATGCTGAAGGATTGGGAAAGAACTAATTTATGGCTACAAGGCTGCTGATGATTAATGTAATATCCCCAGTCTACAATGCAACCTTCACTTAATTAGTGCCTGTAATTGGGAGTTGTAAAGATAAGATTAATTGAATCTTGAGGATGTTAAAAGTTTAATACATTGGAACACGGTTATTGTGTTATCTGAAACTGCAGCCTGCAAAAAGCCAAGTGAGGCTTTAGAGAACAGCCCGTGGAGAGACAAAGAAAAAAGACTTGCTTGGATAGAAACCAGCCAGAGAGGAGGAATTTCCAGTTTATAAAAAAGAACTATATGTAATAATATACAAATCAAAATACCCCAGCACAGAATGGTAATAGCTGACTCCAGTTTTAGAAATTAACTTTTTTCTTTGGGCCAGTCTTTAGAAAGCAGAGCCTACACATCCCTCTGCATTTATTCTTAGGAATTCAAAATATTAACTGCAGAAGAGAATTAAAAGTAGGTCAAATTCTGCTTTAAGTTATGCTCACAAATCTGACTGATTTACATAAAGATAGGCAATAAAGACAGAATTTGGGCTGCTATTTGAAACCAGGAAGAGGAGCAGAAGGCTCCTGCACGTATGGCACAGATTGAGCTCCCTCTACACACAAAATGATTGATTACAAGGCAGAACAACAATGGAAAGATTAAAAATTGCTGCAATGCAAGGGGTGCAGCCACTG
This sequence comes from Leptocoma aspasia, assembly GCA_013399835.1. Taxonomy (NCBI): domain Eukaryota; kingdom Metazoa; phylum Chordata; class Aves; order Passeriformes; family Nectariniidae; genus Leptocoma; species Leptocoma aspasia. Next base: position 46,240 of record VXAX01001106.1, on the reverse strand, counting down.
AGCAATGAACACCCAGCAAGGGCTGGCTCTGTGTGCCCCTGGTGGCACCAACCCCTGCTCTCTGTGACACCCTTGCTGGGGACAGCAGTCCTGGTGTCCCCCAGCACAGTTTGTCACCATCCCCACAGCTGGGGCTCAGCTCAGCTGCAAAACCTCCGCTCCACAGGCAACCCACAGGTCTGGGCATGGTAAAAAACATCCAATAATCTCCTTTTCAACAGCCCCCAGTGCTGGGAACACTGAGCTGGATGTGCCCCTCTGGTCCCCAGGAAAAGGGACATCGATGGCCACAGAGCCAAACCAGCAGCTGGGTGAAGATAAATCAAATTTCCAAGGTCCTGGGCTTGCAAAACTCCCTCCAGTTCGTATTCCAAGGGTCAGCCTTGCACAGGGTGACCAAGACAAAGGGCCAGGCTTCACCCAAAACCCTGCTGCTCAGCAGTTTGGGGATTACAGCAGGAAAAATGTGCTGCTGCTCTGCCAGGGAGCATGAGATTTACACAATGGGGAAAGAAAAACCAGCTCAAGATACAAAAAGTTATAGTTCTGTGACTCAAAAGTCATCTTACCCACAAGTCAACAATCTGAAAGTAATGTACTGAGCCTTTTAAATTACCTTTTTCTACTTTCCACCAATACAACAGAAAATCCCTGAAGTGGATTAAGAACCACTTGTACACATCTAGAACTTGCTGTTCTGTGGGAAAGACTCTCAGCATCCAAACTTATTTCATGAAACCTAATTCCAGCATTTCTGATCTCTACTTCCATGTAATTTTCTGAGTTCTTGAGTCAGGATCACAGGCCCAAAAGGTTTTGCCCCAAAGCTATAAATGTGTTAGAAAATGATCTTCCTGGAGTGGTGGCTTGCTTTTGTTAACATGGAATAATGGAATCCCAAAATGGTTTGTGTTGGAAGAGATCTTAAATATCCATTTCCCCCCCTGCCACTGTCCCAGGGTGCTCCAGCCTGGCCTTGGGCACTGCCAGGGATCCAGGGGCAGCCACAGCTGCTCTGGGCACCCTGTGCCAGGGCCTGCCCACCCTCCCAGCCAGGAATTCCTTCCCAACATGAGCTGAACTGGACAGTCCCCTCTCTATCCTTAACACAAAAGAGAGGTCTGTCCTATTTGCCATCATAGGATATCATTAATAGAGTAATTTTCTTGGTGTTTTGTTTATTCCCCTGGAATGGGGCTTGATGGATGTGGATAATTATCAGACTATAAAAGCCAGCAAATGTGCTATTTTCTATCGCTCTAAATCATCAAACAAATAAAGTGTGAAACAGCATTTCTGAATACAATTTTCCCCTCTAATGGTTTAGAATTATTATCAGGAACAATGAGAATAAATAAGCAAATGTCTTGTGAATTAAGAATTAAACAAGTGTGTCAGTAAAAAGGAGCATTCAGACCATCCTGGGATGCAGGGACCCCTTTGGAGGCCACCAAGGAATGATGGAACAGGGAATTCCAGACCAGGTGCTCCTCAGGGACCTCCCAGTCCCAGGTCCTCCCCTCCCTGCTGCTTCCTCAGAGGGAGTCAGCTCAGTTTTGGCTTCCAGTGGCAAAAAACTAAAACTTCACCCATAGCAAAGTCCTGCTCACAGCTGTTTCCTCCTTGTTTAAGAGGAATTTTTCTCACCTGAAGCCATCCCTACCTTTGGCAGAGGACCAGAGCATCCTGTCCCTTCACCCAACATCCCCCGAAGCTTCCAAGACCTGTTCCCACTCCAGCTGTCCTCCCAGAGCTTTTGACAGTCGCACCTTGTTCCACACCTCATTTACACTCTCTTACACCAACACAGAGCAATTAAGCAGTGATTAGTTCATCAAATCCCACACCCCACTCTCTGGGAGCCTGGGCTCCTCGGGCAGGGGGAGGTTCAACCACAGGACTTTGGAAATGTCACTTCAGTGCCATTCCTGGGAGAAGGTAAGAAACTCAATTTCACAGTGTGTGCACAAGGTCTGCCCAAGCAGGCCCCACACAGTTTAACACACCATAATTATGGAGCAAGGAACAGAAACAGAACGGGAGCAGCACATTTAAAATGCCCTGGCCAACGTGTCAAGCTGGGGTGACTTATCTGTCTTCAAAGCAGATTTAATTGTGCCAAGAACAGTGACCCTTTAAGATTCAAATGCCAACCTGCTCTCAGCCACGACAGGCAGAATGAAAAGTTGCTATTTCAGTCTCTGTTAGGCAAAGGGTGCCCACAAACCCGGAATTTGAACCCTGACCTCCAACATCTTCAGCCCCCACGAGAGCAGCAAAGCCTCCAAAGAAAACCCCTTGGTCCATCAGGAATATTTATCACCCAACAGAACCATTAAGAAGCAGCATCAGCACAGCGTGGTCCCTCCCTGCAAAGCTCAGATCCTGCTCCTGAGGCCTCATTTTTCTACAAGGTAAAACATTAAACAACATCTCCTCACTGTGTCAGAGCAAGGCTCAGGGTGGAAGTGGGGTTTCCACACTAGAATCTTCCAGAAATCCTGAGCTGGAAGGGACCCACAGGGATCAGAGTCCAACTCCTGCTGTCCAACACTATTTTTAAGCTGTCTTGCCTGTATGAGGAAAGAAAAAAGGTATTTCAACTAGAAGAACTGATTGTTCCTTTGTTGGCAGTACTGTCACCTTCCACAGTCACTTCTCTTTTCTTCACCTTCACCCTCCTCCATAATCAACCTCCCTTCATCCCTCTCTCCCTCCCAACGATTTGTTAAAATACTGAAATCAACTCCCTTTCTTCTTCTCATCAAACCTGAGGCTGCCCACACTGAACGGGCTGGAAATCTCCCATTTCCCTTCTCAATGATCCTGGTTAGGAGAGGAGAATCCCTGGCCTCCCTCTCCTCTCCCCTTCTGCTGTGGCTCCTTCCCATCAGGAATGCAAACCCTGCCTGGAGATAAGATCACCCAGGGACCAGAGAGCTCCTTGTTCCTAGGAAAGAACCTTTATCAGGGCCTGCAGATTTATCTTGAATGGATCACTTCACAGGACAATGGATGATGGAATTCAGTATCTTTAACCAGCAGTGTCAATGATTTCAAATAATGACATTTTTATTGAAATACACCCAGAGTGAGAGATAAACACAAAGGCTGGGGAGTATCAACTCCAAAAGCCGTAATTAGGAGTAAATAGGTAATGACAGGACGAAATCACAACCCCAGAACACACAGAGCCTCCCACAGCTGCTCAATGCAACCCTTGGGGAAGCAGCACAGGGAGAAAATCAGGGCAAACGTGCTCAGGAAGGGCCTGGGCAGCACCAAACACACCCAGCACTCACCCACAGGGCCCACTGCACTCCAGACAATCCCTTCTCCACACACAGAACTTTCTCATTACCCACAGCGTGGAGAAATAGCAGCGATTTTGCTGCCAGTGGAACAGCAGGATGAAAAACCTCCTCCTTCCCCAAAGAAACTGGAGTTGTGATTGCAAACTTTCCATTTGTTTTCCAGTAAGGATGGGCAGAACATCTCAGGTTGCTCTGAAGCTGGGATCAAATCCCTGGAGATTGAGTATTGGAAGATTAGAGTCAAGCCTAACTTGTGCCAATCATGTACTTCTGAAAGACTCTTCAACCCTTAGAGTTGCCTTGAGCTAGAAATAGGATTAAAGAGCCATTAGTTTCAAGAAGTTACATTAGACAGGAGCTTTTTAAAATTCTGATTTTAAGGCAATATGAATTTTCAAGAGGTACAACTGAGCTCCAAGATTAGCACAATGGGCTACTTTCACTGTGATTCACTAACCCCCAACTCAACAAATACAAAGAGGAGATTTTTCCAGAACTCCAAATGCAATTTTCCAATACATTTTTTAAAAGCAGAGAATTTAATGTGAACAACCATCTGCTCTTGGAAGGACTCTCAGTGCCCCAGTCCAGTCAGCTCCACAGCACAAGTGCCAGGCACAAAAGCACAAAATTGCAGAGCACATTGGAGTCTCTCCCTCCACATGTAAAAATAACCCCTAGCCTGCCTCTGCCTGCAGTGAATGAGCAGCATGAAGGAGCCATTTTACTAAGAAAAGGTGTTTGGGGAAAAACATTATGAAGTCATTTACTCATTCAGTTTAGCCAAGAAGATAATTAGTACACAATTCAACAGAGATGAATGACTACAATATTCATCCCCTTGCCATTCCCCGTTATTTGTCTGGAAGAACCTGTTCACATCAGATTTATTTCCCTAAACTGGCAATCAGATTATTAATTACTGGTTGTTTTTGTAGTGGATACCATACAAAGAGAAAGAAAAGCAAAGATTATGCTTCAAAGAGCCTGTATTCTAAAATAATAGCTCACTCCAGCTGCAGAAACAAGGAGAAAAAAGGTAACCAGGGGAGATCAGAGCTATCTGTGCCTTGTACCAAGTGACCTGTGTGAGCTGCCTCCCTCCCCGGGCACAGCAACATGTATTCCTGAAAAAAAACCAGGGATAATTGCCTACAGCAGAACAAAAGAAATTTACTCATGAGGAATAAAAGATATTCTTAGATTAGGAAACCCCTTGCGCTAGAGGTGCAATGCCTCTACAGACACACTCTCTTCTTTTCTGAGGAGAAAAAAATCCAGCATTCCAAAGGTTTAATGCTCCTCATCCATCAAACTGCACCGTTCCCAACTACAACTGCTTTGAAGTGAGAGCTGTGTTCTTGTCAGCATCAAAGCCACAAGTGTTGTAGCTGAGATTTGATAAAGATCACTGACACAGTTTGTAAAGTTTCCTTTATTTCTTCTGTTTGATCCCCTTTGTGTGGCTGATTGGGCAGCTGGAAATGAAGTGGATGCAAAGCCAGCACATTTATTCCTTGGGACATTAAGGGGTTAACGAGTGCACAGCTCTCAGACAGCACCGAGTGCTATTTAAGTGCTGTCATTACTACAGCTCGTCTTATTTTAAACCTCACTTGTGCTGCACTTGGCATCACCCCTCGACAATTTTCCCTGCTGAGTTAAAAAAAAAAAAAATCCCCGCAGATTTCTGCCAACGTGTTAACAAAATGTGAATNTGCTGCACTTGGCATCCCCCCTCGACAATTTTCCCTGCTGATTAAAAAAAAAAAAAAAATCCCCGCAGATTTCTGCCAACGTGTTAACAAAATGTGAATAAAGACAAAGCTCTGCAGCACCACTCCTGGCTCCTCCTGGCCTGCCCTGCTTCCAGCTCGATGCCAAGCTGGAATCTGCAAGCTCACTGTCCCACGGGGAGTCAGATCAGGCTGAAGGAGTGAGATGGAGCATGGAAGCACATCTCCCTCCCCTCCAGTCTCAGGGCTCTGCTCAAAAGCCTCTGTTATTAAACCAATCTGTGATCCTGTCAGACTTCCATAGATCTTCATTTCAAACCAGGCCTGAGCTCTGAGCAGCCACTTGCAGAAGGCAGGAATGGGTTGGAGCAAGAGCTTTCCTGGGTCAGAGATCTGCTTCTCTCAGTCCAGCTGGGGCTCCTGGGCTGACAGCAATTCCTGTGCTGCAGCCACAGCAGGGACCACCAGGCCCTGTGGGCATCATCTTTGCTTTCTTTCCCTTTGTATGGTATCCACTACAAAAACAACCAGTAATTAATAATCTGATTGCCAGTTTAGGGAAATAAATCTGATGTGAACAGGTTCTTCCAAACAAATAACGGGGAGGAATATTGTAGTCATTAATCTCTGTTGAATTGTGTACTAATTATCTTCTTGGCTAAACTGAATGAGTGGCCCTGTGGCCACCAGGCCAGTAGGGCAGGAGCCACCCCAGGATGCTGCTGTGGAAATGGGGAAACCTCCTCCTGCTGAAATCATTCTGGAAAGGGCCAGGAGGAAACACAGGTGGGAAGGGTCTCCTCTTTGCTGGGTCAATACAACAACTCACAGATGAACCTCAACCTCTAAGATTCCTAATTTCAACCAGTGGAACAGGCTCAGTAAAGATGGACATAAAATGCACAGACTGAAACCTGAAATGGCAGCAAAGCACAAAACAATTTCATGCCTTTTGCAGTGGGTTTGGGTGAGAATAAAAACCAAAGAGGGCTCTGGAGGGGAAGCACGAACACAGCATGGAGCTGAGTGGAAGGGGTGCTGAAGCTGAGATCAATCCATCTGTCCCTCCTCAGACAAGTCCCACAGCTGATTCCATCAATCTCAGAGTCTGGCTTGACCTTCATGGCATTTTCTCTCAGTTAGGTGAGGGTGAATAAAGAAAGGCAATACTTGAGTCCTAACTCCCCAAATCCTGTGCCTCCTCTGCAGCAGAAAAATGACCTTTCAATAATCTGTCTACAACAGCCTAATGAAAGACCACAAAAACCTGAGTCTATTAAAAAGAGAAATCTCCACTATTCCAACTGCAGCACCTGATTGGGAAGATAATCCAAGCCAGAGCTCACTCAGGCCCTGGACAAGGTGGTGACCCCATGGATTCTGCAAGCAAACCAGCAGTGAGCACTGTCCCCTTGTCCCCTTCCCGAGGGATGCCCTCATCCTTCTCCCACAGCACCACCTCCAGGACAAAGGGCTGGGCAGCTGGGCTGGCAGTGGTTTGTGCTGATTAACTAATGACTGCAGGGCTGTGTTAATGACTCCCTGCTCTCAGTTACCAGGGAATTACAGGGGGATACAGCTCTGCATCCCAACACATCCCTCCTTCCACGCATCTCCCAGCAAACCCACACGCACACGGATTCTCAGTGCAGAAAGCCCATTCCAAAGCAGATTTCACCTTCATTTTAGAAGAGTCAGGAGAGTGAAAAGCTGTTCTGCCTGGCCATACTTTATCTCACTTTCCTTTTATCCCTTTTAATGAATATCCCTGTTCCTTTCTCTCTCCCTTTTATCAACAGAAAAGGGTCTTGCTCTGCCAAATCTGCCTGGGAGCAAACGGTGTTGCAGTTAATCTATAAATCAACCATCACCATAAATTCTGCTCTTTCTCCATCCAAAACTGCAGAGCTGTAAAACAGATTACATGGGACAGCAGAGGCAGGAAGGAAATCTGGGAGCTGTGAGGAGCTGCCATCACGGCCAAATGGCCTTCCCTGCTTCTCCTTTCCCCCTGCTCCACCTAAAAAGCCTCCAAACCCCTGCTGCCAGACCTGGAACACTTTTAGGAGCAAGGACACCTCACACACTTCCCATGGAAGATGATGTAAACCCTGGGGATTGAGGGAGGAAAGGCTGCAGAATCTTCTCCTGAATTCCCTAACACCAAGAAAGAGGAAAAACAAAACTCAGAAAAACAGAAATTCTAAATGTGGAGCATCAGGTCCCTCAAGGGCAGATCTCAGCTGTGACCCCAGCTACGGAATCTCAGGGTGCAAGGGCTACTGAGACCCCAACAACCAACACCAGCAGTGACATCTGAGCCCTGCAGTGATTCCAGCAGCCTGGGCAGTGCCCCTGAGCGGGGGGAACAGGGGGAGGCAATAAAGGATGAAGGGACAATGGCTGGCCCCTGCAGCCACCCAGCTCTGTACCAAACATTAAAGCAGCTGCAGGGGGATTACACCAAGCCCATGGAACATCTGGGAGGGTGTTAAAGCAGGGGGACAGAGCAGAACATCACAGAGGTGGTGAGAGGGGAGAGGGGCAGCATCCTGCATGGAAAATGAGCAGAGAGGCTGGGAGAGTTAAACTCCATGACTGTATTAGGTCATTTTCCTCCTCCAAGGCAGTTTTCCAGGGATTAACATTTCCTGTCCTGAGGGGAGGACAGGACAACAGTTCAGCAAAGAAAGCTGCAGTTCTTGCAGACAAGAGGGAGAAATAAAAGCAGGGAGCTCCTCAGCACTGCTGCTGCTTCAGGAGAGCTCTGAGCCAAGGCCAGAGAGGGCTCCTTTGAGAACCCCTCCCAAGGGAACACCACACCTCTGCTGCAATCTCCCCCTCACAGGCCTGTGAGGAAAGGTGAGCTTTCCCTGCTGACAGCAGCACTGCAGGCACTACAAATGCATTGAACTGCAGGTGTTACAACAGAGCCACGGAATCCCTGCCTGCTTTGGCTTGGAAGGGACCTTGAATCCCACCCAGTGCCACCCTGCCATGGTGTCACACCTTCCACTGTCCCAGGCTGCTCCGAGCCCCATCCAACCTGGCCCTGGGCACTGCCAGGGGATCCAGGGACAGCCACAAGGAGGATCTGCCCTCCTTGCCTGCTCCTTGACTGGACTTGCCCCAGCCAGGGAGCCTCACTGGGCACCTGGAGGGAAGAGAGCAGAAATTCTAAAATATTTTAACCAACAAAGGTTTGGGGTAACTCCATGGACTCTCAGGTTTGCAGTCCTCAGACTTCCACAAAACAGAATTCCAGAAGTGTTTCTGGAATGTAATTGTATCTGTGACCAGTGCTTCCAATTAATCATATTATTTTAAAGTTCCTTTGGTAATTTGTCCTTAATTCCACATAAACTGCTGTTCTGGCATAAAGTGTACTTTGTGATATCAAAGTCAAACAGATTAGGCATGATCCACTTCCAGCGAGGGAGTGTTTTGGAGAGGAGATGATATAACTTAAAAGCTAAAGCTGGCTCCCTGTTTTAATTAAAGGGGATTAAACATCCATCATGATAAGGGAAAAGGGACATTTTATAAAAATCAATTACCTTCCTCAGTGTCAGTCTGGTTTAACACCTGCAGTCTCTGAGAGAAGGAAGAGTGTAACATCCCACCAGCGCTCAGGGAAAGTAAATTAAATACTGCTGCTGTACAGCAAGATCACAAAATATCCAAGAAAAATAACTGTATCACCCAATCAGGTGGTGTTGACAAAACAAAATGTTACACTCCTGAAGTGTATGGGGCAAATTCACAACACTGAGGTTCAAAGTTTCCTGCAGCACTTCCCCAGGCCAGGAAGCCTCCAGGTAGGGACTGCACATCTTTATGAGATCAAAGGAAGTGCTGGTGGAGCACCTCAGAGCCTAAAAATATTCTTCTGGAATTACAAAGGCTGAGCCACATCCATTCCTCAACAAAGTGCCATAATAACCATGAAGAATGAGGCCTGGCACTCAGCTTTGTTGCTTCTGTCATTATAAAATCAGTTTCTGCTTGCAGCGTTTGACAATATGCTCAATTTTAGATCTCACACAGGAGTGTATCAGGTAATTATACACAATATGTATAATTGATACAGCAAAAATTCCCACCATGAGAGGTTTAATATGGGGCTGCAGAATTAAATACATTTCAGTTTTTTCAAAAGTTTGAGACTGTGAAAAGGTGGCAATTAATTTCCTAATGCGAGAGGGACATTTTATTGTAATTTGAGAAAAAAGGCAAGTGAAAGGCTGGCTCTGGCAGCTCCCTGAGGGGCTCACATGAGGTTACACAACTGCTCCCAGTTCTGGGGGTGCTGCATGGGAAGTGCCCACACCTCCCATGCTTCCTGCTCAAGCTGTCAGGCTGATTTTCCAGCTGCAGCAGCAGCAGTGTGAGAACAGTGAGGAGCAGAACCTGCTAAAACACCCATAAAACACCCTATAAACCTCAAAAATTAACAATCTTTAACTCGATAAAAATGAATGTTTACATAATATTTAACTTTCCTAAATAAAAACAAAATAAAAACAAAATTTCAAATATCACTCCAAATCACACCTCATAGAAAAATACCTGTGCCTGGGAACAGGGGGAAAATCCCCCCTGGGATGGGGTGAGGCCAGCCCAGGGCAGGGTGGGATGGGGGCTAAACACAAACAGCCCTGCTACAACAACAGAGCTGAAATAAATAAATGCACTGCTGTCTACAGGCACAGATAAATCACTGAATGAGGCTGCAAACCCCCTTGCTCTCCCTCATCCCTGGGTGACCTTTCACTGCTCAGCTCTTCTCCTGGTGCTGAAGGAGCTGCACCCCAGGGACCCAGCTGAGAGCAGAGCCCCGCGTGCTGCAGCCTGCCCTGCCCTGCCAGGGCCAGCACAGGGGGGCTGGCAGTCCCTCTGCAGTGACAGGGACCCTCCTTCAGCACACACCTGTCACACCAGGCAGGTGCTCATCAGCCTGTACCAAAAAGCCACTTTCAGCTGGTGAAGCCACACGTTGATTCCACCTGCAATCCCAAAACAACTGTTTGGTTGAGGGGAAAACCCAGCATTGCAAAGACAGAAATGAGAGACATGAAATACTCAGTAATGATCCCCCCTGGCCCAGGAGATCAATTCCTTTGGCCACCCAGAGATGGCCCAAACATTTCACCCAGTGATCCCTGGGAAGGAATTTCAGCCTTTCCACAGCACCTCTCCTGTGAGGAGAGACTGCAGGAGCTGGGGGGAAGGGAAGGCTGAGAGAGGATCCCATCAATCCACACAAATACCTCATCAATCCATACAAATATCAATCCACACAAATACCTCATCAATCCATACAAATATCAATCCACACAAACACCTCATCAACCCACACAAACATCCCCAGGGGGTGTCAGAGGATGGTGTCCCACCCCAACCTGAGGAAGAATTTCTTTCCATGGAGGGTGGCAGAGCTCTGGGACAGCTGCCCATGGAGTGTCCCACTCTGGAGACATCCCAAACCCACCTGGACACATTCCTGTGTCACCTGCTCCAGGTGATCCCATCTTGGCAGGGGTTGGACTGGGGAGTCTCCAGAGGTCCCTTCCAACCCAAACAATTCTGGGATTCTGTGAAATAAACACAGATTTTTCCTAAAACCCACTCAAAGGAGGTTTGTGAGAGAAGTGGCTCCTTTCTCCCCTTCCCTTCAGAAGGCAGCAGGGCTGGTGGCTCCTCACCCTTCCCACAGCCTGGAGAGAAGCGCCCCCAGATAATTTATGGGAGACACAAAGAAAGAGTTACTGTTTCTACCAGGCAATTTTGAAGCAGATACTACCAATATACAGAGTCCTTGGTTCCACTGAATAAATACCTCTGACAGCAAAACAATAACTCTGCCTCTTATTTTAAAGCTCAACCCCAAACTGGTAGACTTTGTAACTCTCCACACTCCTGCTATTCCCTGAGGTGCTTCCAAGATGATCACTGTCAGAGTCACAGAGTCTATAAAAAGGATGAAGGAAGCTGGGAAATTTCCACAGAGGTGGTGCCAGCAAAACAGAAGGAACACTTCAGCCATCGCTGAGCAAAGCCAGGCTGCAGCACTGGAATTCCACCAGTGCAGTCCAAGAGCTCCCCCAGCTGAGCTCCGGGGTGGCTGCAGTCACTCCCACACAGCTCAGGTACCTGGAAAGTTCCAGATCTGCTCCAAGGGGATTCAGATTTGCTCCTTGCAGCCAGTGCTTGTTCAGAGAAGAGCTGGAGAATTCCTTAAGAGGAGCTGTCACAGGGCAGAACAAGGAAGGAGTGTCCTGGGAAGTGGCAAACTCCTGCCTGATGCTCAAGGGAAGAGCAGGCAGGTCCTGCCAAGCCAGCAGTGGCATCCTGTCACAACCCATCCCATTCTGTGTCACACACTGTCACCCACCTACGGAAACTCCACTGAACAGGAAAAGCTTCTGCTCCAAACATGGTCTGTCTTTAAAATCCTCACTTTCCCCCAGCTGGGGCAGCTTCAGAGGAGTGACAGTCACAAACACAGGATGGCTCAAGAAAGGATGGAACAACCCAACCCAAACCTCAGGCCACCTGCTGCCACCCCTCCTGGAGCAGCCCAGTCCTGCTGGGACTGTCCTGGTGTCCCTGAGCTCCTGCTGGGGCTGTCCTGGTGCCCCTGAGCTCCTGCTGGGGCTGTCCTTGGGCCCCTGAGCTCCTGCTGGGACTGTCCTGGTGCCCCTGAGCTCCTGCTGGGACTGTCCTTGGGCCCCTGAGCTCCTGCTGGGACTGTCCTGGTGTCCCTGAGCTCCTGCTGGGACTGTCCTGGTGCCCCTGAGCTCCATGGGCAAAGGGAATGAGGAGCTTCCCATGGGCTGTGGCACCATCTGCTGGAGATGGGACCAGGAAAATGGGCTGGAATTAAGGGATTCTGGAGAAAAAACTGACAGGATCCAAACTGAATCATGGAATATTCTGAGCTGGAAACTCACAGGATCATCTGTCCAACCCCTCCCCTGCACAGGACACCCCAACAATCCCACCTGTCCCACAGCAGTGTCCAAAAGCTCCTGGAGCTCTGGCAGCCCTGGGGCTGTGACCATTCCCTGGGCAGGGTCTCAGCACCCTCTGGGGGAAGAACCTTTCCCTGGGATCAGTCACATCCCAGCCATAATCCAGAATTACATTTCTGGAGCTCCACCTTGTTTAACAGAGGTATCACAAGAGATTCTGCAAAACCCTTGTGCATCTGCCTCAGACAGTGAGCCCAAGGATCAGCAATGTTGGGAAACAGATTTCATGATGTGCTGGAAGGGTTTTTAAAATTCCCATTCCTGTCCCACAGAGTCAACCCCTCCCTCCACCCCTTTCCAGGCCTGGAAAAGAGCACTGGAGCCATTCATTTACAGCCTCCTGGCTCTTGGGGGCTTTTATGTGCCACAGGCACCAACACCCAGAGCCACCAGGGAGCCATAGCCCTGAGAGGTGGGAGGATCTTGTCTGCCACTGCCAGGGCACAGTGACAGCAGAGCCTCCCTGTGACATTTCTGCTCTAATTTGCAAGCAAATGTCAATATTTATTAGTCACATCAAGATCTTCAGCAAAGCTCCCCTGGGTTGCTGAGTCTCTGCATTTATACTTTTAAATTGCTTAAAAAATAAGCATATTGGCTCTTGGTAACTTGTTCCAGACTTCCTACATTCTTTATTTCATCCTTAACTATCTACTGCTTTGGTGGAAAGTTATTTCCAACCAGTCTATGCATCAACAGTATTGAAAAATGCTTTACCATCACACCAAAAAATGACCATGGAAAAGTAACCTTTTCACTTAACTTGTCCCTGGAGCTGTGAACATATTTATGTATTTAAATAATGGAAATTTGAAAGTAGCAGATGTTTCCTGCCTAGAGCACAGTGCTTCACTATTACAGTGCCTCTGAAGCATCCACACATTCCCATCCCCATTTGCTCTCCTGTGCATTAGTTTGCAAAAATCCCCAAGTGCTGAAATCTGGTTTTAATCACGATGTCAACAAGTCTCCCTAATCCTGCTCAAAGTCAGGAATTAGGCCTCTGAGCAAGCCAGCATGAAAGAAAGTGAAATTGCTTTTAAATGTAAAGTAGGAGGGAAGAAGAGAGAAAAAATGGGAATTGAGAGATTAGGTAAACCTGATGGAATTTGGTAGAGCTGGGGAAAGGATATTTTAGTGGTGTCCAAGAGCCCTCACTTACCAGGACTTGGGCTCCCCAAAATGCAAGTAGTTGATGCTGTAGAGATCCATGTCCTCTGTGTGCCAAGCAAAAGTTGTCTTCCACATCCCAAAGTAGAGGTAGGGAGTGTTCACACCCTCGATGATGATGCCACACTCGTGCTCCACCATGTCCAGGAGGGTGTTCAGGTTGCCAATGTTCCACTCATCCACATCCTGGAACCCAACAGAAACGGTTTGTACTGGGAATGTCAGGGGCAAGCACAGCCCACAGCTCCCTCCCAGTGCCTCAGTGTGCAGGTACTGGTGTCACTGCACACTGCTGGGGCTGTGTCCAGGGACTGGACACCCTCTGCTTCCAGGAAGGTTCATTGGGTGTTCCTCTCTGACCCAGGAAGGTTCATTGGGTGTTCCTCTCTGACCCAGGAAGGTTCATTGGGTGTTCCTCTCTGACCCAGGAAGGTTCATTGGGTGTTCCTCTCTGACCCAGGAAGGTTTATTGGTTCCTCTCTGACCCAGGAAGGTTCATTGGGTGTTCCTCTCTGACCCAGGAAGGTTCACTGGGTGTTCCTCTCTGACCCAGGAAGGTTTATTGGTTCCTCTCTGACCCAGGAAGGTTCATTGGGTGTTCCTCTCTGACCCAGGAAGGTTCATTGGGTGTTCCTCTCTGACCCAGGAAGGTTCATTGGTTCCTCTGTGACCACAGGCAGGAGGGAGCTGCAGCACTCTGAAGAGGCTCTTGCACTGTGCAATACCCCAGCAGTAATTAACTGTTCTGGTAATGAACACAGCATAAACTCAGGGTGAAACACACTCCTCTCAGATGTGTTTCCCCTGATCAGAACACCTCAGTGTGGCCAAAGGGGCAGAAAATTCTACCTCAGCTCACAGCTTCAGGTAAAAACAGGAAATCATCTGGAGAACTGCTGTGTTGGTGCCTGGTTGTGTCCCATCCTGATCACAGCAGGGAAAGGATGTGATAGTCCCACCCAAACACCAAATCCTCTGCACCCCTGTGATGTCCATGGCTCTGAGCACCTCAGATAGCTCTGCTTATTCTAATTAATCTCATATTAAACCATACTGATAATAAAAAGACACTCGTACATTCACACACAATCAGACAACACACCAAAAAAGGCCACTTCCCACTCAAAAGAAAACTACAGAGGAAGAGATTTAAATTATCTGCCTAAAAAGAGTAAGAAGAGAGAAACCTTTATCATTTATGGAATTACTTGAAGCAGAGGATGAAATTTCACCATGGAAAAGCTTAAACAATTTGAATTGTAAAATAATTCAGTGTGCAGGTGCACTGTATCCTAACGGACCTGCCTACAAAGAAGAAATCCAAATGCAAATAATTTAAAATCTAACAGTAAATAATTTTAAATCCAAATGCAAATAATTTATTTATATTAAGAATCAAAAAATATTTTTGATGAAGCACCATTTCCTTGAAATGCTGCTTTTTTCTGGCTTTCTAAGGAGATTCAGCAGAAATCTCCACTTTATTCCCTTAGAAAAAAAACAAAATCCAAGGCATAGACAATTTTTTGCCCCAGTCTGCAAAAGAATTTGTTTAAATCACACTTTTCCTCATTTTTCTACTAAAAATCAGCTTTTCACAGCTTCAACTGATTATTATCCTGAATCTCAGGGGAAGTTTAGTCCCACTTTTGTAATGAGGGGGGAAAAAACCAAAGGTATTGGGTTTTTTTTTAGGGTAGCTACGTCAACGAAATTCTGAATTCTTGCTTCTTAATGAGAAAAGTGCAATAACGAAGTCAGTGTTCGTGTCTGAAATAAATAAAGGAGAAGCAGTGCACTTACTGCATCATACAGGGAGCCACTGATGTCAGCCCCATAAATGGGAGACACAAAGGTGAGATTCTTCCAGTACTTGCGCTCCAGGTCCTCAAAATCCTGGTGGCGAGGGGTGCAGTACCTGCCAGGGAACACAGGCATGTGAGGAGTCCTGAGAGCAGCCAGCAGGTGCTGAGGGTGCATTTCACCTTTATTTCACAGAATTTCTGCCTTTTCCACCATTGCACAAACCCCCTTGGGACAGGCTGACTCCATCCCACAGGGAGCTGAGGGCAGCTAGAGCTCTCAGGGTGCCAGAAAAACGCCAAAGCTGATTATCCTGGAATGGTTTGGGTTGGAAGGGACCTTAAATGCCACTCCTGCCATGGGCAGGGACACCTCCCATTATATCCCAAGCCCTGTCCAGCCTGGCCTTGGGCACTGCCAGGGATCCAGGTGCAGCCACAGCTGCTCTGGGCACCCTGTGCCAGGGCTGCCCACCCTCACAGCCAGGAATTCCCTCCCAGTATCCCATCTAAATCCACTCTCCTTCAACTTAAAGCCATGACTGCATAAACTCAGTACTGATCAAAACTCAGGGTCCTCCAGGACTCCCAAAAACTCCAGACTCTGGACACAGGATGCAGCTGCAGTTGGCACACCCCAGCTGACTGAAGCGCCCTGCAGGGCACTCAGGAAGACACTCGTGTCACCAGCATCACACCAAGCACTCCAAGGTATTTGGATTTCTACCCCAGCCATGAAACACGTTTTCCAGATCCTTTTTTGGTCCCAAGCCATTCTTTTCAGGAAGATTCTCAGCCGAATACTGACCTCGAACAATCCCTCTACACCAACACCCAGAAAAAGATCCGAGCTACACCAAAACCCATCAAGTTACAAACTCAAGGAAAAGCAGGTTTCCCCCAAAAACGCTTCACATTTAACATGGCTGCATTTTCTTGTCAGCTAGTTCCTGGAAAGAAAAGCTCCCCAGGAGCTGCCCCATGCCCAGCTGGAAGCCCCCCCAGCCACGCACTTCTCGCTGTTGGCCAGGCGCCGGTACTCGCCCACGGTCATGGGCTTCTTCTGGATGTTGTACTGGGTGAAGAGCCCTGACTGGCCCGTGACCACCTGCTGGATGGGGGCTGGGATCACCATGTCATCGATGTCATCGTACGTCCGCCGTGGCTTCCACTCCTTGGGGGGGATCACCTGCAGCGGGGGAGAACAGAAAATACGGAATTTTTACAGATGTTGGACTTGTGGGGTTTGGCCTCGACTTCCCTTACAGGGCTCTGAACTGCAGCTGCAAGAGACACAAAACTGACCTGGAAAGCTTAGATTAATGCTACAAGTAAAGTAATTTCTTTACAACATCTGGAAGTCACCAACAAGCTTTATTAAAATAATCTCCCTAGCAGAGTCCTGGAAGGTAATTGCTTGTACACTTGAGTGGACAAGGAAACATTCCACTTCATGAGAGCTCTTCATCAATAGCCAGCTCTCTTTAGAGCAGCAATAAACCCAGTAATTGACCTATGTTTTAGAAGAAATAAGAATTATTTCATGCCTAACAGCTTTATTTCTCCACTGTGTTTTATTAAGACCAGCTAAACACCACTCCTAACAAGTCCTTGTCAGAACAAATGATTTCATCAGCCTGTGGTGACATGGCCACAGAAATACCCTTTCTAACCACTTAGTCCTGGAGTTTTCCAAGCAGTTCTGTGTCAGGTACTGGAATTTAGAGCTTCACATGAAAAGTTCTGATAACCAGAGGGTGCTGGGGCACTGCCCAGGCTCCCCAGGGAATGGTCCTGGCCCCGAGGCTGTCAGAGCTCCAGGAGCTCCCAGGGATGCCCAGGGTGGGATTGCTGGGGTGTCTGTGCAGGGCCAGGAGCTGGGGATGATCCTGTGGGTCCCCCCCAACTCAGGACATTCCATGGCTCTACAAAAACCCTGTAGCTCCTCTCCTTTCCTCTCTCCATAACCAAACCAGAGACTCCAGGTACAAAGCACACCATGCTCAGCTCCATGAACCCAAAGGGCTCCAGGATCTCCAGCCCTTGGAAGGCAGCTCCACCCCCTGAGCAGCCCCTCACCTGGGCCAGCCCCTGACCCTGGCCAGCCCTGCCCCAGCAGCCCCTGACCCTGGCCAGCCCCTGACCCTGGCCAGCCCCTCACCCTGACCAGCCCCTCACCCAGGCCAGCCCCTCACCCAGGCCAGCCCCTCACCCTGACCAGCCCCTCACCCAGGCCAGCCCCTCACCCAGGCCAGCCCCTGACCCAGGCCAGCCCCTGACCCAGGCCAGCCCCTGACCCTGGCCAGCCCCTCACCCTGACCAGCCCCTGACCCAGGCCAGCCCCTGACCCTGGCCAGCCCCTGACCCTGGCCAGCCCTGCCCCAGCAGCCCCTGACCTTGGCCAGCCCTGCCCGGTGGGCTCCCTGGGACTCCATGAAGGCGATGAACCTCCCGAAGTCGCGGAACTCGTCCAGCGAGGGCCGGAAGGTCATGATCTTGCAGCCGGGGTTCTGCGGGCTCGGGATTTCCGACCCCATAGCTCCAGTCCTGCAGAGGGGACACAGAGGGACACAGGAAGGAAAGACACTGCTTAGAACCTTTGGGTTTTAACTCCCAACTCCACTGAGTTCCACAGAAAGCCTGGAGAGATTTTTCATTTCCTCCCCCTACTCCCGCAAGGGAGGATTTGTAAGAACTACCCTCTAGCACAGATATGAGGAGCTTCTAACCAAAAATCCACTTAGTCAGGAACTCCTGACACCAGGATCGCCCGAGAGCTCGGACAGGGGCTAAATATAGACCATGGGCTTAACATCTGCCCCCAGGTCACCACAGAAAGTGGTGTCTCATCAGGATGGTGTCACAAAAATAACAACTTCCCACCACCTTCACCTTTGTCACTGTGTAGAACTTGCCACCCTGCACGTTTTCCATCAAAATGCTGCAGCATTTTCTGTTTAGGTTCAAACCCAACAGCTTTCCCCAATGTTGGTGTTTTTTCAAGTGCTAGACTACATTAAAAAATTATAAAATTAAGATGGTTTTTTAATGTAGCTTCATTACACTTTGTATTTGCAATGTACATCAATAGAACGAAGTGTCAGGCAACTCTTACAAGAAACACAGATGCACAATTCCAAAACATCCAATAAAACTCTCAAACAATTCAGGATGAAATCACAATTTTTAACATGGACTCTTTTAAGGTTATGCTGGAAATCTGTAAGGGAAATAAAAGGTTTTAGTGGCATTTCAGCTGCAAATATTGCCAGGAGGGAGCTCTCCATGCTGGAGGAGCCACCCAGCTCCACAGCCCGAGTGCTCACGAGATGGCAGTGCTGGGCTGTGGAGGATGAACTGCAGGGAAACGGGTCCAGCCAGACTTTTACATGCAAGAAAAGCATTTAAAGTGTGTTTAAGCTGATTTCAAAGCAGCCAAGCAGTATTGCAGGTGCTCCTGGAAGTACTGCAGCGTTAGGAAAACACAAAATAAAGCAGGGAGTGCTTTATTTTATTATTTATTTTTTAATTTTATTTTATATCTCCCAGAGCTGTGTTTGAATGGGTGATGTGGCACAGAACTCATCCAGAGACAGCCAGCTCCTGGAATTAAAACCAGCATCACACACTAAAGGGGGCAGATTCCACACCCAGAGCACCAAAGTTTTTTTTTAACTGAGTAAAACTTTTCATTTCAAAGGCACATGAACAGTTTTGAGTGAAATTTTAGAAGCCAGAAAACATTAGAATTTTACACAGTAACTTTTATGCAAATTTGTTTCAAAACAAGGATCTGCAAGTCTTATGTCATTCCCCAAGGAGCCTTTAAAGGAATTTTATGCATCAAGTCACAGCTTCTCACAGTCAGAAAAGCCCTTCCCAAGCCAGGAGCCAGAGATGCAGAACCCAGTCCAGAATAAAATCAAATTATGAATCCCAGTATTGCAGGAAATCCCAGAGCAAAACCAATGGAGGTAGAAAAATACATGTCACCCCCTTCATCCCAAGACACTTCCCATTTCCAGCAGAAATTGCTGCAAACAAAAGGGCCGTTTAACCAAGCCCTGCATCCTCAGGGTGGCCCTGAAGGAGATTCCCAGCCTTGCCAAACAAGGAACAAAAATTGCCTTTTGAGAACAGAAATTGCTGTTTCAGGGTCAGCACTGGAGGAGAAGCAGCAGATTGATCCGTGCCCACGGGAACTCTTTGCTACAGAAATGTTTTGCAGGAATCCAAGAAGGAAAGCCCCGGGAAGAGCCACGGGAGCCGGGATCCATCTGCCAGAGCTTTGCTCCCATCACCAAAACCAAGCGCTGCTCCCAGGAGAACGGGGCTGAGCTGGGGGCAAAGGGAAGTGGGACTTATTTTTTAGCCATCCCAAACCCTGACACAACCTTGCCAGGCTATTTTTGAGCAGGTCTGGAAATGCCACGGGGCCGAGGGGAGCACGAGCCCCGCCAGGATCAGGGAGGAGCTGGAGGAGCCAATTCCTGCTGAGGAGGAGCCCTGCCAGCACCATCTGCTCCACCGAGGCTTCCCAGGATCTGCAGCTTTACCCACAAGCAGGGGGAAAACAAACAGTCAAAGCCAGGCTTTATCCCATCGTTCCCTCAAGATTCTCTCACTAAATTCCAATTTTTAGTCAATAAACTCAGAGCAAAGAGTGAAAATACATGCTCCGGTAAGGAAGGGAGATCAAAAACTACTTCATGCAAAGCTTAATCAATTAATTAAAGGATAAAACTACTTCCTGCAAAGCTTAATTAATTAATTAAAAGGTGTGCTGCCTCAATACGAGCCAGAGGGCCAGATGGGAACAAACCCTTCTCTCAATACTGAGATTCTGCAGTCAGAGCCCCCATTAGCTCCTGAAAAGAAGAGTGAAGGTATTTTTCTCAGTTGGATACATTCTGTTTCTTTGTAAGAGAGTAACAACCTGAAATATTATGGAAACCTTCTAATTTTCAACCATTGTGAGGAAGCACAAAGCCTTGTCTCCAGAGGGACGATCTCAGTGCACACAAAGAACTGAGTTTTAATTTCAATGACTTTTCCATGAGACTTTTCCCTTCCAAAACCGATGTGAACCAAGACACTTTTGTGACTGAAATCCTGCACCTGTTGACTGAAACCTTTGTACAGCAGAGAAAAAGTCCAAGACTGCCAGCTGAGACCAATGACTCGAGCTTGCTACAGGACTGACAGGCCTGGGAATCCTTCCTGCAGGAAAAGGTTTGGGATTTCGGAGCAGTTCCCCCATTGATCTGGGCAGAGCCAATAATTTCCATTTCCCACAAATGCCAGCTCCTCCACCCGTCAGCCAGGAGTGACTGACTACAGCAGAGCCTGGCAGTGGAACAAACGTGGCTTTAGGCAGCAGCACTGGGACCCATCCTGTCCCCAGTGCCAGGGCAGGGACAGCACACTGGTGCTGCTGCATGGCTGGGAGCATCAGCAGCACCCCAGCAACACCTCTGATCTTGCTAAACAAAGTGAATCCTCAGCCTCTGCACACACCAGAACACGAGGTCCTGCAGAGGTCTCTGCAGAAGGCACCAGGTTTTGGGGTAGAGCTGGTGAAGAGCCTGCCAGCCTGGGACAGCAGCAACTGGAACAAACCCACTCCTGACCCAACAACCCTGCAGGACTCCCCTCGGGCTGTGCTGGAAAGGGCCAAAAATCCACCTGGAAGTGCTGCCAGCCCCGAGCAGAGCGCACAGGTGAGGCTGACAGGAGGTGGGCACCACGCCCTGCTGAGGGAGCAGCACTCCAGAGCTCCAGGGGATAACTCCAGCTGGAGTTTTCCAGGAGGAAATCTGCCAGCAGGCAGAGCTGCCCGTGGGCCCTGCTGTGCCCAGGGAGCAGCTGGGACGGCTCCAGGGACAGAGGCTCCCAGTGCCAGGCCCCTGACACAAACTCACACCCACAAAATGCACGTTTCAAGTGTGCCTGGATGAACTTCTCCTGCCTCACCCAGCATTTGAGGCATTTCCCCAACAGTAATGAGAACCCTGCTCATGAAAAACCCCTTTAAACTCACTCTTAACTCATTATTTAACTACTAAGTCCTGCACACAAATATTAATGGAATCCTCATGTGTTTATCTGAAAAGGCATTTTTGATGAATTAGGCTGGAACACAAAGGGCAGATTCTTCTGTTTCCATCTTCTTCCTTTCTCACCAAGCCAACAAATTTCTCTGATTTCCATCAATTCTCATGGATCAGGCTCTATCCAAAGTTTCTTTGCAGAATCAAAGACAAACTTCTGCAAGACATCAGGTCTGTGTACACAATAGACTACTGAAAGCTATATATACTTATATTTATATCAAAACTACAATGGTTATGTGGTGCAAGGATATCTGAGACAACTTCCCTTCCTTCCCTTCTATTCCCAAGAATCAGATTCCAGCACTTAGACAAATAAAATGTAAATTTTTAAGCTTGAAGTTTGCTGTTGCTCAGCCCAGTTTTAAACAACTGTACAATTACAGCAAGGATTTAAACTAACACCTTTCCTCAAAAAATATTTATATATTCAATTTTCAACATTCAACTTGCTTTCTGCATATCCTCCACAAAGGCTAAGTAAACATAACAGAGGAAGTATTTGGGAAAGAGGAACAGAGACAACATTCCCATCCAGCACAGGGATGAAGATCTACAGTGCTTGGGATTTGACAAATTGAGAGTTATTTTCTATTAAATTTTACACTCCACAAGACTCCTCCACAATTCCAGATCCTCCTGTACTTGAAATCAAGCAGCATATGTAGCTCATTAAGGGAAAATAAAATTTTCCCCCAAAACACCCTCTTTGCTGTAGAAGTACACACTTACTCACACATTTCTCTAACAACAAAATTATTTAGTCACAAACAGTATTTAAAAGGGGAAAAAAAAGTGGTTACATTAAAGAGAAATAAATCTGGATGACTTTAAAACACTTTATTACTGCCTGAGGCAAGGTAGTTAACATGTAATGGTTATTTCTGACTAAATCCAGATCAGAACCTCAAAAACTCCAAAGTTTGACTGAAGAGACAAGATAAACTCAACCTAAACCCACACAAATCAGTTCACAAACCACTGCTGAACCTCAGTTTGCTGCATCGCAGGAGTTATCTCTGCTGCATTTTATTATCTTCACTGGACTTACTGCAAGGCTTCAGGAGTCTTTCAAAAACAACCAAAGAAATAAGCATTAAAAAAGGCACTTCATGTGGACTGAGCTGTTGAATCTGAA
The DNA here is from genome assembly GCA_013399835.1 of Leptocoma aspasia. Lineage (NCBI taxonomy): Eukaryota > Metazoa > Chordata > Aves > Passeriformes > Nectariniidae > Leptocoma > Leptocoma aspasia. The sequence goes on along the minus strand of VXAX01001106.1, from coordinate 23,936 downwards.
CAAGAATTCCAAGTTTTAACCCATGGCATCTCAATCCAAGGCAGCAGCACTGCAAATGCTAAAATAAAGTATCCCACAGTCTCTTATTCTTATGGGAAAGGACATCAGAAACCTTGCAAAGCAAGCAGGAACCTCAATTACTGCAGTGCTTTGCCCATCACATTAACACCTTAGTAAGGACTAATTCCCTCTTTTCCTTCCACAACCAAAAGCCTGGAGCTCTCAGGAACTTGCTCTAAGCTCCTTTAGATTTTTACAACAAAAGCTCCCACCCCATGGGGCTGAGGGAGGCGTTTCTGACCATCCTGCCCCTACAGAAGGAAGCCCTGGGCAGGTTTGTGCCCGAGGCAATGGGTGTGACACACTGACCCACTTCCAGCTGCCAGCACAGCCCCGGGGCTCGGGCAGGGCCCTGCAGCACCCCGGCTCACCTGCCCAGGTACCCCCAGGAACCCCCAGGAACCCCAGCCCCTCCCTGGCCTCCCCCAGCTCACACCCATGCACACCTTTCAGCCAAACCTGCAGCTCCACGAGTGACAGCTGAAAACCTCAATTAAACGCAGAGCTCCAAGGTGAAAGGAGACAATTGCAGTCTCTCCCTGCTCTGTTTTATCCAGGTCTCTCTGGAAGCTGCAGCTCCAAACTTGACACACCCCTCCCAGGCAAAGCTGTGCTGCTGGTTCTGCCAGCAGAACTGACATCAAATATGGGAAACTTCACAAAAACTTCTTATCTGCACCAAAACCTCACCAAAGGCCTCTCCACTGCCCTGGGGGTGTATCCAAAATCGTGAAGGAATATCAGAAAACCTCAGAAATCACCTTAACCCCCTCACCAACTTCCAACAGTCACTTCTTGGGTCATATTCAAAAGCAGGATTCCTAACAGATTTAGGAACAAAAGGACAATCCTGTATTCTCTAAGGAACTGTGGCTTGTTCACGAGTCTTACAAAACATAAAAATAATGAAGCTTCAGGTCACTTCTGCCATGAGTGAGGCACACACAGCCCAAGGAAGGGCAGAATATAAATGTGTTCTGTGTAATCCAGTAAGAGCATGACTGAGGAACTGCCTCATTCATAAAGGAGTTATTTACCCCACAAAAATATAAATTAATATAAGCACCTTAATGAAGCCATGGTAGCAAATGACTCTATCCCTAAGTTGTGACAAGACAGAACACATTTGGTCCAGAACAAAGGTTAAAAAGAGAAAATTTTCTTAAGCAACGATCAGTTTAGTGGAGAACACTGAAAATGGAAAAACACCTTTCTCATGCCACAGTGATAAGACATTAATATCCCCCAACCTGTGTGAAATGACAGGATTTCTGCCAACATTTTGCAGTACTCCAGGATTTCAGTTGCTACTGCAAACGGCCAAACCCTCTTGAATTCTTTACCAGATGACAAATAATCATTTCCAGCAGCGCCCTGTGCAGCCTGGAGGATCCCAGTGGCATCCAAATCCATTAAGCAAATCCCTCACTTGTGGTGACATATTTAGCTGCCATCCATCTTTGCTATTAGCAGATGCTCCAGTGAAGGAACGCGGAGCAGCAGAGGCACTGCAAACCCTTCCCCACAGCACACCCTGAGCACTGGGTGAGTCAGGAACGGGGGAAATCACCAGTCCTGAGTCCCCCTGACTGCCCAGAATTAATTAAAGAACACCAAGTTTCCCCTGACTGCCAAGAGCTTTCCCCTCCCTGCTGCCTGGGTGGCTCAGCCTGCAGCTCACAATGATTATTTCTGCTCTCAGGTGGATTCCCTGCTCTCAAAAATGAGATTTAGACTTGCAAGGTGAATCAGAGGCTCCTGCTGCTGACATTGTTTGCTGTGGGGCAGCTGGACATCCCAAGAGGAAATAAAACATAATCCTGCATAAATGCAAAATCCCCACAGAGCTCCCGTGCCCTTCCAGCAGGGCTGGCCAAACTGGTTTTCCCAAGTCACACCAAATTTCTTATGATTCTTTCTATGGAAGTAGCTCAAGAGTTTTCAGGAGCTGTCTGTATTTTGGGTGATCTAAAACACCTGCAGAGCTGTGGAACTCCCACTTTATCTGCTAAATCTTTCTCTGGTGCATGACAGGAGTTGAGAACTGCTCCCAGTGGGAGCAGCACTGTCCCCAGAGCTCAGGGTACCAGGTGAGCACTTCCCAGGGACCAGCCCCAGGATCATCTACAGGAGATGCCTGGGATTCTCCCTGAAGGTGAATTTTGCTGCTGACTTCCCATCAAAAGCTGGTGAAGTCTCTCACGTGGGTGAGGTTTTATTTATAAAAGCTCACCTTCATCCTAAAGCCAAACTTGGAATGTGAGACCTGTGTACTCTGGGTCTTTACCAAAGTGTTCAGACTTGCTGACAAAACTGACTCCTTCTATATATTTTATATAGAGATATAGATATATTTTATGTCCTTTTGCATATACATTACATACATAATGTTTATATATAGGACCATATATATTCTGGTCCCACTGGACCAGTCAAGGGAATCATCTCTTTCCAATCAGCATAAAAAGAAGAAAAATCCACCACAGAGTGTCAGACAGAATTTTCCTGTCAAAAGATGCTCCAGTGAATGTTTCATCCATGAACATCAGCTCTGGAACAAGGAATCACTTTATAACCACCTACATCTCCTTTGCAAGGGAGGAACTGCTGCCTCTCATGAGACAGGAACAGCCGTGGATTCCTCCAGGATTCCTCCAGGATTCCTTCAGGAATTGGTCAGCCTGCCCCAACTTCCTTCTCTTGTTACAGGGAAGCCCAAGAATTGGGAACTTGCTGTCACAGAGCAATTACTGGATGCTCCAACAGTTACTTGATGTAACAGCTGAAATGTAACTGTACGTTTGAGATTCTGGGCTTAACGTTTCCCTGACTCTGTGAATTTCGGTGAAACAGGAAGAGGAAACTGATGAGAAAAAAGCAAAAGTTCCCAGGAAAAAAAGCAACGTTGTGGGTGAAACGCTATCAGGTTTCAGATGGACAGAACTCCTTAAAATTAACTCTTTTTGGTTAAAGGAAACTCAGTTTTGGGAGGGTCATGCTTGACATAACACAGATTTCCACTGGCCCAGCACATGAGTGACAGAACACACCACCAACGTCCCAGGGCAGGGCAGCAGCACAGCCCCTGCAGCAGCTAAAATACAGAGGGAGCACAGATGAAAATAAACCTTACTGGTGAATTTCCTTCTTCAATATAAAGGGGTCCAAAGCAACACCCCTGGCACCAAGAGCTCCAGGAAAGCCAAGAGCCGCCTCGGGATGAATCACAGAATGTCCTGGGCTGGGAGGGACCCACAGATCACCCCGTGCCCTGCACAGACCCCCAACAATCCCACCCCGAGCACCCCGGGGAGCTCCTGGAGCTCTGGCAGCCTCGGGGACCATTCCCTGGGGAGCCTGGGCAGTGCCCAGCACCCTCGGGGGGAAGAACCTTTCCCTGAGCTCCATGCCAAGGCCTGACACAGCTCCAGCCCTTCCTGGGCTCCTGTCCCAGAGCGGAGCTCAGCCCCTGCCCCGCTGCCGACCCTCGGGAAGGGTTTGCCAGAGTTCCCCTTCCACCCATCCCTCCATCCGGGCTGCTGCGGGCCGGGGAAGCCACCAAAGCGTGCCGGGACACCCCAACCCCGCAGGGCCCCGCGCCCCCGGCCCGGGGACACCGGGGCTGTGCCGGGGTCCCGCTCATGCCAGCCACACATGTCGCGTACAGGCGACACCAGAACGGAGAGAAAGCGCCCCGGCTCGGGCCGGGCTGTGACAGTGCCGGGGAGCAGGGACAGCACAGCGGGGCCGCTGTCAGCTCCGGCCCCGCTGCTCCCGGAG
>VXAX01001106.1:5766-18784 GCA_013399835.1 Leptocoma aspasia | reverse complement strand
CACCGCGCCCGGCCCCAGCCCCGGGACCGATCCGGGCCATTCGCCGATTTGCACTCAATTCCGCCGAGCAGACCTCGAATTCCGTGCCCGCCCTGGGAATTCCCAGAATAGACGCGGATCCTTGGTCAGGTTTTTGCTGCTGTCGCTCCCCAGGAAACTTTGTTCCCGTTCCACCAGGAGGGGACCCGGGAGGTGAAACATCCCCCCAGCAAACCATCCCCAGCACGAAATTCCTTTGTAGCCACAGACACAGCTCGCTGTGCAGCACAGGCAGTTTCCTAGTGGGGCTCTGTGATTTGGGGCAGATCATTGTGGCAGATCTCACCAGAAAATGTCCAATTTGCAGAGGAATTCTAATTGTTGCTTAAAGAAGCCAGTGACAGAACAGTACATTGGCACCTATGGAGGAAACAGAGTTTGTTTTTCAAGTTCCAAATAACAACAAAACCAATAAAGGAAGGAAGTCAGTACAGTTATTGCAATTTAAATAAAGAAACATTTCCTCACTTTCACTCACTCACCCCCAATTCTTCCCATCACAGCACAGAACAAAAAGTGCAAGGACATTTTCAATGAAACCTAAATATCTCAAAGAGCTTAACAATGACCTTAAAATAAACTTAAAGAGGGCAGATGGTGCCACTGCTGCCTAATTTCACAGATTTTTTTACCACCTTAATGTTGCTTCATTTCCTTCATCTGCATTTGTGAAAACCTCAGTGGCTGAATTTATTCCTCTGGTTTGTGCAGATGCTCACACTTGTTCCTGTAACAACTCAAATACGATGCAGGACTTGGCACTTGCAACAGTTTTGGGGTTTATTCATTAAATGGACAAACAATTCCAACTGCCAGTTAATATTTGGATTCTGGAGCACTGGAAATCTGATGCAAGTTAAAGGAAAAGTTTGGGGAATCTTGAACATAACCCATGCCCTCACTGGTGCCTAGAAGCAATTATGCTGAAGAACATCACATGAGTATCTTCCAAATTTGCAGTGAAAAATCATAATGAAAATCACAGCCCTTAGAAAAATGAAAGGCTTGGCTTAATGCGACATAAATTCAAATTCCTGCACAAGGAATTGGGTCTGGAAACCCACTGCGGATCGAAAGAATTGAAGGAGAACAGTCAACAATTAATTTGAAAAGATATTTATTTTGAGAACATCAACTTGCACATTATACAAAAAATTGACAAATTCACCAAAAAACGTATAAAATGTTGTGGGGTCTTTTTCCCTAACATATTAACATAATCACTTTCAGAGGGTAGGAGTTGAGGAAACCAAAAATAGGCACATTTGTTCCAGTCTGTCTGCAGAAAAGTGTGATTAAAAACATCCCTGTCTTGCTGAGGTATCAAACTGCAAACTTTGGTAATGTTAGAGGGAGACCAAGGGAGCCTTCTCGAGGCATGGCCAATACAAAACGGTTCATAAAAAAGCCAGAATTGGTTATTTTTCATTTCCAGGTAGAAATGCAGTGAAACAAAGAAAAAAAAACCTTCCCAATACACCTATGACTAGGAAACCTGATCCTCTGCAAATCCCCACTAATCACACACAGCTACAGTGATCCACGCTCCCAAAGAATCCGGCTGGCAAGTCCCAACAATTCAGTGCTTATGAGAAAAAGGAGACCTTGATGGTGATTCAGAGCCCAGTCTTCCAGCAAAGGACAAAAGGCACTTAAGAATGGCTTTAGGATATTCCACAATGGCATTTCGGGACAGGGGACAGCGCCTGGCTGAACAAATCCTTCCCTAAGAGAAGTCCAGTGAGGTAGTACTTCATATTGCTCCAACCACTTGGCTCTAAGCAAGCAGCCTTCTGGTTCTGAGATACAAAATTAGCAGGAAATGGCTTTTTGTCAAATGTATAAAACCCAGTTCTTACAAAAAAATAGCAAAAACCCACTTGTGGTACAAAGCCAGGAACCATTTTGTACAAATTGAGTATCAAAATGCTGCCAAGGTGATGCACAAGTCTACCTTGATGGCCAAATCCCCAGACAGTGAAGATTGTTCTAGCAACCAAGCCATTTTTGGAATAAAAAATAAAAATAACGGGGGCACAGGGGCACTCTGAGAACTTTCCTCATCATTAGCAGCCTCACCGGAAGCACTTTCAGTCCATTAGAAACAAATAATTCTGTGCTGATGAATGGCAGTTTTGAGGGGATGAAAAAAACCAAACAATGCAAAGTTCAACACAGAGAACAGAAACAAAATCCACAAACATACAAAAGGATAATCCTTGGAGTTTACAGTTTTTTTTAAAAACGAGGAAGACTTAAAACCATTTTTTTGCTGGGGGGGGGTGTGGGAGAAAACACAGACTACCTTTTTTTGTTGTTGTTGTTGTTTTAAATTAACCCAGGGGAGGTCTGGGGGAGGAGAAGTGCTTTGGGGGCTCACCGGCCGCTGCCGTAGCCGGGGAAGAGCTGGGCCAGGACGCTCTGCAGGGCCTCGTTCACCTCCATGCTGTAGCTGCGGCCCAGCTCGTAGCGACACGCCGGGCAGCTGAACACAGAGGCCTTGAAGGACCTGTCCAGGCAGTCCTGGGGACAGAAGCCAGCAGGGGTCAGGGACAGGGAGCTGGGCCAGCCCCGAGGTCCCTGGGAAGGGCCCGGGGGGAACGGGGGCACGGCAGCTGAGAGCATTCCTGCTGGACACAGCAGGGACCAGGGAACTCCAGCCTGGCTCGGGATGGAGGGACCTTAAATCCCACCCAGTGCCACCCCTGCCGTGGCACTGACACCTCCCACTGCCCCAGGCTGCTCCAGCCTGGCCTTGGGCACTGCCAGGGATCCAAGGGCAGCCACAGCTGCTCTGGGAATTCCATTCTAGGCTCTCACCACCCTCACAGGGAGCAATCATCCCCAACAGCCCAGGCCCAGCCCAGCAGAGCCCAGCCCAGCAGAGCCCAGCCCACCTTGCAGACGTTGTGCTGGCACACGGTGGTGACGGGCCGGAACACGACCTCCTGACAGCAAATACACAGAAAGGCCTCCTCCACTTTATTCAGAAATTTCTGCAAAGAGAACGTTTGAATCAACTCAGTGCTGAAAGACACATCAATTAACCCAAACCCCCACCATTAAATGCAAGGGATCACTTTGATCATAGAAAGATTCTCAGCAAATCTTAATATGCAAAATCTGTCCCATTAAACCTGCTGGGGGTGTTTACACTAAAATAAGATAATTTTAGGTCCGAGGCTGTTCTTTAACTCAGCCAAGGTTTGTGTCTGGGGACAGCACAACTACAGCTGGGGGAGAAGCCCAAGGTACCGGTCCATCTTTGAGAGCCTCTAGGACTTCATTCCACAGTTTTTCGTTGGCTTCATCACTTTTTATGAGAGATTTCTGCTGGGATGTCAGCTTGTAAGGCTCAACTTTAGTTTTTTTTGGAGTCCCTGCTGGAGAGGTGACGAGTTTTTCCTCCCCACCTGAAAGAAAACACAAAGATTTTTTTAAAAACCAACCAAAAAAACACCAGAAAAGAGTAACCAAGTGAAATGCACAAAAACCTCCAAGGCTTTCTATATCCACTTGCCTACTCCACAAACCTGCTGATTTCCTTTTCCTCTTCCCTTTCCCCGGGCTATCAAACTCATCATCTCCGTTATTTTCTTTTTCCTTATCTTTGTTTGCAACAGCTTCCAAATATCCTTCAGGATACTGCAGGGAAACAAAACAAAGAGCATCCAGTGCAAACACACCGGGTCAGACTTGCAGACCAAGACAGGTCCAAGAGTGACCCCTGGAGAAATGCTCCAGGGGCAGTTTTAATCTATTTTAAGCAACAGATCCCTGGCTATAGGGAAGCACTTGACAGCCTATAGAAACTCCATAACAAAAAAAAAGTGAGTTTTGTCCTTTTAGCCCCCTGATGTATAAAAACAAACAACCCAGCAGACTGGAAGCATTTATGTCCCCCTTAGTCTCAGTTTTTAGCTAAGGATCATCCTCAGTGAGAACACGTAACAGAAAAATGCCTGCTCTCCATCAAGTTCAGAGTCCAGGTGATGTCCCAGGGCAGTACCTGCATTGTCAAGCCAAGCTTTTTCATCCTGTCCTTTCCCTCTTTGGTCCAAGGAGCAGGTTCTTCATCATCCCTCCTGAGCAGGTAACGCCACACTAGAAACCCAGATTTCCCCGTCTCAGGCCAATATTTCACAACCTGAAAAAGCCAGAGCAAGTCCACCACACTGTGCACAACCCCCTTGGCCATACCCACACCATCTTTTCCCAGCTGAGCCCTCCTTACCTTGTAGATGCCATCGTATCTGTTGCCCTCCAGAGGAGCATACTTGCTGTGCTTGCCTCCCTTGACGTTCCTGACCACGCGCACCGGCTTCCCCGCCCGCCAGTCCTTGGCCTCGGCCCCGTGCTTGTCGTTGATGGGGGCACTGCAGTTCAGAGCCAGGGCTCTGCAGGAGAGGCCACAGTTCAGTGTGTTTGCCTGAATACAGCACTGCCGTGTCAGCTGGGTGACACTGACACCTCTGTGACCCTCCTGAGCACGTTTTAGACAGCTGATTATTCATGGCATTACTCTAATGCACCAGCCCAGATCACTTCCTCCACTCAAGTCCAGGCTGATCTGTGAGAGTAACAGTTCAGAATTACAAATGGTCTGGTCTCCCAAGGTGACCAGTGGCTGCAAAGATCTCCAGGAGAGAGCAGGAGAACTCCTACACCAATTTACTGCTCTGTTCCTTAAGTTCCAGCCAGTATTGCATGTGACAGCAACCCCACTGACAGTTCTGCCCCATTACAGTGCACTGAAAGGAGCATTCCCAACCTGCAGCCTAAACCACAGCCCAGACACAATTTTGACCCTTCTTCTGCTTAGCCAGCTTCCTTGGATGCACACACCCCCAAGAGCCCCTCGTGCTGACAGACTGCCAGGTGCTGAGGGCAGAATGGAGCACAGACACTGCCAACCTGTTCATGTTGGTGAGTTTCTGGTCACAGGACTGCTCTGCCGTGCGCTTGTTCCCCGAGAGGTCCCGTCCCCCACTCCCTGTGTACGTGAAGGAATTCCCATGATCCTGAAATCAACATGGATGGCTTTCACACAGTCACAAAAAGAACTCAATAAAACCAGAAGAGTCTTTCAACCAGGTAGGTTTAGCAGGGCATTCTCAAAAGGGAAAGATGCTTCCTGGATTTAAGCTCCCAGACTGGGCCAGTCTCTGGCTCTCCCTCAGGCTGCCAGGAGAGAGGAGGCCACGGTGACAATGTTGTCTTGTCACACCCCTGAGCAGGGCAAGGACCCCTGAGCAGCCCAGGCTCACACAGGATCTGCTGGAAGTGAAGAGCTGGCAGCACAGCCCACGAGACTGTTCAATGTGGCTGTAATGCAGACCCTGAAAAGTCTGGGATCAAAAGCTGACACAGGGATATTAAACTGGGCTTGGATGATCCTGTGGCTCAGATTACTGCAGTTTCTCCTTGCCTCATTGGCTCCTGAGGGAATGGGTGGAGCTGGGCAAGAGCTGGTGTAGAGTGTAAAAAGTAACGAAGGCCAAGCCTTTGTTTTAACAAGTTTGTTTGGTTCTGTGCATAAATAATCAGAATCCACTCACGATGTCATCTTCATATCCTCCTGCCAGCACCAAGGAGTAGGCCCCATCGTTGCTCCTGCCGTGGATCCCTGCCACGTGGGGCCTGTGCACCCCAGACTCGCTCACCTGGGAGACAAAATCAGGTTTGGAGGCTCTCAACAGGCCCCACACAGCACTGGCTTGCAGCTGAACCAACTGTGCTATTTCACATTTGCTTTCCATGTATCACAGGGGGAAGCTACTCTCACCATCATCCTCCAAAAAGCTCCAGGCAGAAGGAAGAAAAAAAAATAAAAATGCTTCTAAAAAAATAGGCACTGACTGTATCAGTAAATTGAACATGTGGATAGGGTTTGTGGTGCAAATCTAATAATTTGGATATTTCTCACTGAAATTGCTTATTTAAAGGCTCCAGGTATTTAAGAATAATGCAGATATTAAATATTTGTATAAAGTTTTGAAAGAGTTGCAATAGCAACCTCCCCTCAATAGTTGAAAACAAGATCTGGATAGGCCAGTGCTTTTTTCTGCCCCAGCTTTCTAACAGATGAGAAATCTTCTGTTTCATATATGTGGATATTTGAGACACCCTTGCCAGGGCACACCACACACCTCCAGGACAAACTACTGGGAACAAATCTGCTTGCTTTGGGGTTTTTGAGTTACCAAAAAGAGCACTAAAACAAAATAAACCAGCACTTGATGGGCCCAACAATGCAGTATTAGTTATGGAACACTTGATCCAGACAAAGCCAGAATTCTTTTCCTTCTGCACTTCCATATATCCAGTGACACAAGCATTTCCACATTAACTGTTTCAGGTTCCTTGTAGGAGCTGGATCATTCCCACTTTTCCCCACAGTAGGCCAGGCCAGGATTCAGCTTCATACCTGAACTCTGAATTTCCACATGGTGCCAACAGGGATGCCAGGAATTGGTCCATAGTGGTTGGAGGGGACAATGGTGCATTCCTTGGTGCGCCCAACACACGCCATGCCCTGGGCAGAGAGCAGCATCAGCCAAGAGCCCAAAGGAACAAACACAATTCCAGGTAAAACAGCTTTAGACTGACCTTGCCCCAGTCTCTCCGGGAGGAGGAATTAGCAGATGCCATCTTTTGTTTCTTTTTACTTTCTTTTAATTTCTCTCCTGCTAAAACCACCTCACTTGCATCGTTTCGACATTCAGGGCAATACCTAAAGTCAGTAAAAATTAACAAGTAGCAAAGCCTTCAGTTAGGAGCATTTCCTCCAAACATAGTGAGTTACGTTACAATTTCCCCATGTGAAACCAGACAGGACATGGAAACACTCTCCATGCTGGGAATTTGACCTACAACAGCTCCTGTCCTTGCACCAGCCACTGCAGGTCTGCCAGGAAACAGCTGTGTCATAAAATCATTGTATACAGTGTTGAAACAGAGCAGAGGGAATAAACCAGTGCATTTCACTTAACTCTGTGTCCATTGAAAGATGTATTTCACTATCCACATCTCTCACTGTACCCATCTCATGCACAAACCAGCCTGATCTGAAGATGGGGCCTGAGGCCTGCCTGTAGTGACCCATAAAAGCCACTGCACAACCACAGCCTCCCAACATCAAATTCTCATTTGGTCCTTTTTGAATTTGGTTTGGGTTTTAAGGACCTCAAAGCTCACCTCATTCCACCCCCTGCCATGGCAGGGACACCCTCCACCATCCCAGGTTGCTCCAAGCCCTGGCCTTAGGCAGGTACACAAAAAAGGCATCCAGATCCCAAAACTAGGAAAAGGACCCATTGCCTTAAAACTTACTCCCATTAAGCTCAAGAAAAGCTATGAAGTTTTACCAAAAAAACCCCAGAACACACACATCCCTGCTCCTAATTAGATGTAATTGTGACACCCCACACACCTCCTCAGAACCTACCAGTCCTCATCATCTGGGATTCTGCTGAGGGGAGGGTTGAGGCAGTAGATGTGGAAGGCCATGTCACACTCATCACACATGAGCTGCTTATCTGGGTCCTGCTTGCCCCCACAGATGTGACAAGCACAGACCCTGCAGGTCTTGTTTGGGTTGTCCTTGCAGGCTTTACACACGGGTCCACTCTGTCCTGTGGGCAAACACAAACCACGCTCAGTGGATCCTGGCACTTGCTGGAAATGTCAAAGAGGCACAACTAAACGTGTCTTGGAACTCTTAAACCTTTGATCCTCACAGAGACAACAGGCAGGACATCACAAGGTAAGACAAGAACTCCACGTCAGACTCACGTTTTGGGGTACCAGCACTGATGGGAGAAGCAGTGCCTGGCTCTTCAATTTTATAGATTTCATCCACTAATATAATTGTGCAGTCATTCAAGGAATCACCAGTTTCCCTAGAAGAAGTTGAGAAAAGAGATCAGAGTTTGGAAGTATCCCACAGCTCAAGTCAGCTCTGTGAAAATTACCTGAAATTTAAAAAAAATATATCCTTTTCTTCCTGAAGTTGAAAGTCTCCTTCAGGAGAGAACTGGAATAATTTTTCATCACCTTTATAAAGTGAGAGCTCACTCGACATCATCCTATCTGCACAAAATATTACACTGCAGTTTTTGTAAAGCCATTATGGATAATTAACCCAGAAACAATAACCTGCCTCATGGTGAATATGGGGCTTTACATCCTTTCAGCATTAAGTGACTCCATGGATCAGCATTCCTTAAAGAGTCCAATTCCTCAGTGGAAGTTAATCAGAACTGCAGCATGCTGAAGTTAATCACTCAAAAAGGACAGGCCCCTTTTCATCTGTCCCCAGCACTACTGCTGCATCATTCTTCACCAGCAGAGTCACTCAGACCTCAGAAAGCTGAAGCAAAGCAGGGAAATTCCACTTATTCCCCGTGAACAGCTTACCCAAGTAATATCTTTGCAGTGAGCTCTCTGGTCATTTTTGTTTCCCTTTTCTGCAGGATCTCAGCATCATACCAGAAGCCCCTCTCCTTGGGCTCGTCGGGGTTGTAGTTGACCATCACCACCTGGCCCACGTCCAGCTGGTGCCACTTGAGGATGGTCCGTGCCCGCGCCCGCACGTTAGCCGAGCTCATCTGCACCACCCCGTTCTCTGGGTAACTTCAGGGAGGGACAGAACAGAAACCAGACTCAGCATCAGCTCTGAGGAGCAACAGGTGTTACACAGACAGGTGGATTTTGCTGTGCAACACAAGAATGCCATCAAGGATAAAATCTCCTCCCACGCAGACACAGCCAGAACCAACCAGTCTGACTTGGCTACTAGTGCCTCCCTTTAACACTTGGACACCAGCATTTCCTATAAATGCTGCTATCCATAAAAACATGATTCCAGCACCCTGGAATCCCAACTGCAAAACAACCTTACAGTTGCCAGGGCTCAATGACATAATTACTATGTCACTGCCCAGTTCCGTTTTAATTTGTGCAGTATCTGCAGTAACATCTCCCATCAACATCACGACACAAATGCCTTTATTGGCCAAGAAGGCAACAAAACAAAACTCACTCATCATATTTCACATGATAAATTATATCTTCTTCAGGGACAGCTGTGGGCTGGTCAGGATCTGTGCAGCTCTCAGCTGATTCACTGGTGGGTTTTTTCCTGGTTACATTCACAACTGTGGCTTCAAACCACGCTCCCATGTCCGTGTCCCGAGCATCCACCAAGTCATTGATCTACACAGAGCAAAGAGCACAGCTCACCAAAAGGGATCTGCAAATTAGGCATTCGTTTCCAGTCTACTTGAAGATTTAACCATCTCAAGAACTGCACCATTATCAAGATATTTAACTGATCACCTTAAAAATTGAGATTTCCTCTGCTTTCCTGGTCCTGTTGTGCAGCCCTACAGTCTGCTTAGGTTGAATTTGTGAGGTTATAAATCCATTCTACACCAGCACATGTAAACCCAGCCTTGTTAGCGAGCCCAAACCATTACTGGTTAGTATGTAATAGAGTTTCAAAGTGTCTTGCTCATAACCTGGCAAACACATCACTAGATCTGTAATAAAATTCATTGAAACAGAAAAGTAAAATGATTCTGAACAGCTGCTTGAGATTTTCTTTTGTTCATTCAAGAAAGTTTCAGCTTTGACAAATGTAGTGACTCTAAGCAAAAATATTGGGAAAATTTGTAAAAAAAATCAAACCAGACACTCTGAATACTTTTTTTTTTAAAATCAATTAATGTATTGTAGCTTTAGTTCAAAGGACAAAATGAAAAAATTAAGTATTTTGACCTACAGCATGTTGCATTGAACTGGTTTGTGGCTTGGTTGGTATTTTTGTCTTTATTGTTGGAGGGTTTGAGAGGAAGAAAGGAACTGCCTGCACAGTTGGGGCGTGAAGGACTTTCAGCAGTTCTCCAGCACAGAGAACAATTCCCCTGGCAAGGCGCAGGTCTGGGGGCTCTCCGTGTGTGAGGACCCACCTTGTAGAGGCCGAAGGCGGGGTGGGAGCAGTCGGGCTGAGCTGCTGTGCCGGGCTGTCCCTCCAGCTCCAGGGCAGCCTCCCCGTTGTGGGAGCTCTTGTCGGACTCGCTGGGGCCGGAGCCGCAGCCGGAGTCGGTGTCCGAGAGCTCCGAGTCCTTCTCCTTGCTCCCAGCAGGCAGCAGGGCCGGGCTTTGTCTGACCAGCAGCTGAACAATATCGTTCAGCCCCACGCTGTAGTCGAACAGGGAGTGCCCATCTTCCATCTGCAGGGAGAGCAGGGAGGAACCGCCGGGTCACCGCCAGCGGCTCTGCCCGCCGGCATCACCACGTGGCTCCAGAACCAGCAGCAGCCGCAGCTGGCCCTTCTGCTCTCACTACTGCTCCTTAAATGGTTTGGGGTTTTTTTTTTCAGTCACCCCACAGGCTACAAGAGCAAGGATTCCATGCTGCCCTGGACTTGCTACCCAGGCTCTGTGAGATCTGGAGAAGTTTGCAGCACATTCCGTAGAAACATCAATCAAACAACTACAGACCCCCCCATTCCCATCAGAATTCAATTCTACATCACCTACAAACTCAAAGGGAAATTATTTCTTCCTCAATTCAGACACATCCCAAATGCTAATGCAGATTGTCTTTATATTTTAGTTGTGTGTGATCCAGATTATTGTTACACCACCTCCATTAATCGTAGCATTAAGTAGAAGCCAGAGTTAATCACACACTTTTCTCCCAGCAAACACGCATTTTTTCCATTGAAAGTAAAATCAAAAAAAGATTCAATTCAACTTGAAACTACCCAATCGCTCTTTAGCGTAGCCAGGCGTGTCCTAATTTCACACCCTCTCTAATTCTAAGAGTTTATTTGGCAAGTCTGGCACAGCTTGTAGTCAAATCAAGACCCTGCCTCTGCAAAAAGAGAAGTGCAGAGGGAGAAAGAGGTCCGTGAATAACCTCTCAGGAGCTCTAAAGAGCACAACCATTTTAGAGTTAACATGTAAGGCTGGAGCCCACGGAGCAGTCAGAAGTTCAGACAAGCTTCCCCACATATTTAAGGTCTGACTGAGAAATTATACAGGAAATGATCATCCCCTTCCAGCCCAAACCACCAGAAAAAGCAGTCCCTGGAGCTTTGTTCTCTATCAGGGGGAAGCAGAGCAAAACCACAAAAATTTACACTTCACGGGAATCACTATGATAATTCAATTCTGATTTATGGCATCAAATAGCTATGGAACAATCCCTGGAAATCTGACTGCACAGGAAGAGGTCTGAGATTTTTGCTGGTTTAGAGATGAAAACTCCTCGAGGTGCATGAGAACACAGCAGAAATTGGTTGTTTCTTCTCAGCCAAGATACAGTGTCACAAACATGGGAACAACACAGCAGAGGACACGAGTGACAACAGGTGCAAAGTGAAAGGGACAGGAACGGGACAGGAAACCACAGGAGTTCAAAGCACAGCCAGAAAGAGGAGCCCGGGACTGACAAACCTCAAACAAAGGAGGCTTTTAACTAACTTTTAGCTTTTAACTAACGGCTCATTTTCTAACCCCACTGACAAACGTTCACGAGTAAGAAATGGGGCATTTGCAGGGATTCCAGCAGCCAGACAAAGCACCATGGGAACAAGGCCCAGGAGAGGCTGGGTCACGCTCCTGCCTGAGCTGAGGAACTGCAGGAGGATGGATTCCCTTTGCAGGGACACCCTCACTGACAAGTCACCACTTCTGAAAATCTGTTTAGCCCCGGCTGTCTGCACAGGAAAGGCTGACAGGCGGCACCTGCCCTGAACCAACCCCCCCATCACCTGATTTACAACACAAACGGGTCATTAACGCACCCAAACCTACACTAACCCAGCAGAAAGGAGGGTTACACCCAGCAGCCCTTCAGAGATCTTACACCATCCTACAAGCCTCTTTTATGCTAGAGCTGGTACCTGAGCTTAGATTGAGGCTAGTCCAGGTGTATTTCCATGTTCTACAGCCATACCTGCTAATTACAGAGTACAGTTAGCTCAAGACTGCATAAAACAGAAAGAAAAGCAGCTAGAAAAAAATTGTCCATCTCCAGCCAACGCAGCATCACGCTGCTTTTCCTGAAATTAATCCTGTGATCAACCAAACACTAGATCAGGAGCTTCTCTAGCACGAAGGTTTAGCAGCATAGGACTAGGCAGAATACAGCAATTCTATTTTAAAATGGTTTTGATTGACTTCAGTGCTAACTTAGTTACGTTATCAACTCACAGGGAATAAAACAGTTGTACGACAGCAATTGTAAACATATTATTGAGAACATAATACAGCACTGAGCCACTTAAGTGCTCTGTACCTAGTGAGAATTTGATATCAGAGCTGAAGAACTTCAAAATCATGAGTTGCTTTTCCCAATTTACAAAGAAAAATGAGATCTTTATGGCTTTCAGAGCGGTGAAACTCGCAAGGCTCAAAAACATTAAGCACCTGAAAGACCACAAAATCACCGGTAATTTTTAGACACTTCATAATGGCGATGTCAAGGCAGAAGAGCAACACGTTAGGTGGAAAATAGCAAGAAAAGCAAGAATAAAGGCTACTCTGCAGCTGGTTCCTCTCCTTGCAAACCCACGGGCGGAGCAGCGCGGGAGTGACCGGGGATCACTAGATGGCAGCAAAACCCCTCATTTCCACGCGATTAAAAATAAATAAATTAAAACATCCGTCCTCAGCTGGAGGGGAGCACGGGGCCGCGCGGGGGTGTCCGTGCTCCGCGCTGCCGCCGGGCCGGGGCTGTCAATCCCCCCGCCGCCCCGGTACCTGCTTGCCGCGGTAGAAGAGCCGCTGCCGGTGGGGCTCCACGCCGAACACCTCGTGTATCCGCAGGCGCAGCCCCTCCACCTTGGTGAGCTTGGAGAGCGAGTCCACGCGGTGCGTCTGGCTGCCGTCCATGGTGCGCACCTGGATCCACATGGCGCCGGTGCTGCCCCGGGAGCGGGACCGCGCTCAGGCGGCGGCACCGGCGG
>VXAX01001105.1:2663569-2686541 GCA_013399835.1 Leptocoma aspasia | reverse complement strand
GTGCCCTGGATTCCAACACTGAGGGAAGAAGAGAATATCTGAAGTTAATCTCGCATGAACAAATAGAACTGTTCAGCTCCAATATTCAGCAGAAAACAGCAAAGGTGGAAAAGGCCTCCCAAACAAAGTTGATTCATCCACAAAACCCAGTAATTATAAATGAAAACTAAAATCTATTCATGCAGTAATAAAGGATTACTCAGAGATGTTTCAGCTCTCCTATTTGTCTTAGTCAGACAATCTGACACAGGCTTAGCTCATTCTGTTCAGACAATGAAAGTTCCCAGTGTACTCGAGTTATGCTTCAGATTTGTAGTATATTAAGCCATAGAAATACAGAATCTTAGGATCATTTATGTTGGAAAAGACCTTAAAGGTCATCAAGTCCAACCATAAACCTATCACTGTCAAGTCCACCACTAAATCATGTCCCTAAGCACCGCATCTACATCTTTTAAATACCTCCAGAGATGGTGACTCACCAGCTTCCCTGGGCAGCCTGTTCCAATACTTGCCAAACCTTTCAGTGAAGAAATGTTTCCAAATATCCAATCTAAACCTCCCCTGGTGCATATTGAGGCCATTTCCTTTTGTCCTATCACCTGTTACATGGGAGAAGAGATCAACACCCACCTCGCTGTAACCTGCTTTCAGGTTCCAGTTCACAAGTTTGTTTCTTCCCAGATATGTATTTATTGCCTTAGATTCCATTAGGGGTTCCAATGTCTTTTTTCTTTTGGTTTGGCATTTTCAGCTTGCTCCAATACTTTAAAGACAGTATTTACAGCAGCAGGCATCTTTATATACCAGAAATTCCACAGCACGTGTCCTATCATTTGGTTATAAGGCAATAGGGCATATACAGAGTTCATGACTCTTTAATCCTAAATTGTCTGCTTACCAGTACCAGATACGATCAGGTATTTTCCAAAAATACCTGAAAAAGCAAGAAAAGGCATTTTGCTCTCATGCTGAAAACTTGTCCATAACCTAGTAAAAATTAGGACAAACCAGCAAAACTGTTCACCTGCTCAATAAAGGATTAAAGGAGCAATTCAGAATGCATAGGTCACTTCAGATATCATAAGATGTACTTCTAATTTCTAGATAGTCAAACTATCAAAATAAGGTTTTGGCATGTATCAGGTCAAACTCATTTTCTTTAATAAAAAAGTATTTATCTCAACTACTTCATTTCCTAGAAAAAGTGTGCAAGAAGCATGCAAATGTTAGCCACTTATAAAGAAGTCAACTTTATGTCCCATATCAAACCAAATGAAAACAAGTGTTTATAAAACAGGTCTATAAGATAGAGTCACATTTTGTATGCAAATATCACACAAGTAAAGGTGAATCAAATCTATGTTAGAATTCAAGAGTCAAATGTTACTTTTTCACCAAATGACATTCAGATCAGTATTTGTACAGATTTACTATTTTATTTCACTGTTCCATTAACCCTGCGGCTCTGTGCCTTATTTCAGAAGTAGTAAATAATGCTGCAACTCATCATATTGTAAATATGTGAGAATTCCAACTCACTTGTTATTACCCTTTATCCTATTCATTGAATGCTCCAACACTCAGTGGAATACAGGTACATTGTGACATTGTTGGACCATCTCATGACACGTAGAGACAAGTTGAAGAACACATATATTTACTGGTTTTAATACTTGAAGTTGCAATCTTAATAACTTTATCTTTTCATTAAAAAAAAAAAAAAGAGGGAGGATTTAAATATCCTCACCACCCAAAAGTGAAGCTGATAAACCACTTCTTGCCCTACCCAACGCCTTCAACAACTCAAGTACAGGGTGCATGAACCCAGATGTGCTGTCAAAGCCCATCCACGAAGGAAAAGAAAGTCACACATATCCTTATTTCTCCCAAATGGTAATACAAGAGAGTTAACCAAAACTATTGCTTCATCAAATTTTATTACTGGTGCATAGACAAAAGGAATTGGAGTGGGCACTGCACTTTCTGGGAGAGGTTTGTGAACAAGAACCATCATTTTTATTTGCTTTTTCCTACCAGTCAAAAAACATAATCTGACTTCCCAGGTGTCTGAAGCACTGCTAATATACATTTCACAGTTGGATAAACATAAAAATGCCTACATAAACAGGAAAAAATATGAACCGAAAAATGCTGCTGTCATCAGTAGAGCTAAGTCTCACCCAAAAGACAGATACAAGGTTTCTAAAAATTTTAATCTTTCAAAAACTAAAAAAAATGTAAATTCACAAGTTTGACCATGCAATATATTTGAAAAAATTGCCAACAAACACAAAAAAATCTTAATGTTTTGAAATGAGTATGAAGGGGTTTTTTTTCTTTTCAAAGTGTCACAGTGAAAAAAGTTAAAATACTTTTTTAAATATTTGTGTCCTTTCTGATGCTGTACTCAGATGAATATTGATTATTTACAAGCAAAGAATCAAAAATCAAAGCAATAAATGCTTAAACAGAACATGCTCTACCCTTTATCTATGGAAAAATTATTGAAAACAAACAGGAATATATATAATTTCAAAGTTTATTCTTGATGTTGAGTTTCAAAGCTTAAAAAGCCCCAAACTCACAATGCTGTGGAAAATACAAGTATGCTATAATATTATTAGGAAGATTTATTTGGTAACTGAAATGCAATGGTAATTTTCTTGTTCAACACACAGGATTTATGTGCACAGTGAATCTGTCTCCTGTGATTACTGGAATGTGGTCCCACAAGATGCCAGAGACACTGTGCTTTGCTCCATGGGTTTCTTGCCTGGAGATGAACTGAGTTAAACCTACACCACAAACCATGCAGAGCGACGCCGTGCAAACGTGGATATCTGGACACAAGACCTTACTCTTGGCTATGAATACAAGCAGAATGAGGAACTTCAAATCTTACCTGTAAACTGGACTAAAAAACTAATTCTCCCAGAAAGAAAATTCTGGCTTCTGAAGACAGTCAAATTAAGCCTGGCATAGAAACAGAGGAAAACTGTAGACCTATAAAGGGGCTTGGGAGAAGTGGGGGGTGTACTGTTTTTTTTTTTTTTGACCTTAAGGTACATCTTCTGCTGGCATTAATTGCTCAGAAGAGTGGACATTTTAAAAGATCTTGGTTTATTAATATTGGCAGGATTTTCTGCATTGGCAGCTGCTATACCTCCTTCAATGTTACTCCTAGAATTTCTTTCTTTGCAATGTCACCACTGAATGCCGAAGGAAGAATCTTAGAAGTGGACAGGTGTGGCGATCAGCTTCAGTGAGCAACCAGGGAGAGACTGCTCATGGAAAAATGAGGTTTATCTGAAATACAAGACTCAGAATGTGGTTTCTCTGCAGGGACAGGAATGGCATCCTGTGACAAGGCACGCACAGGAGAACTACAGATGGCTAAGCTGGGTAAAACTTTTGCAAAAATGACAATAAAACACATTTTGTTTAAAAATGGAGTATGGTTCCCAAGATATAGGTATAAATTTAAAAGGAGGAAAACCAGAAATAAAAAAGGCATAAGAGTATGTCCAGGTACAGCTTTTATGTTGAGAAAGAAACCTCTTGATTTGCTAAAACATACATGCAGAAAAAAATAATTTCAACATTTAATTCCTAAAGTTATCTGAATTTCCAGAAGCAGAAAACATTTCCTTATATTCAGCTTGGTCGTTGTCAAAGCTAACACATTTTTTAAAACTCTCTATTTTTCAAAGGTGCTTTACCTTATCTTCTATGCTAGACAAACTGACACATCACAAAACTCTGTCACAAAGGACAAGCATGAACCTCCTTGAACAGGTCTTGGGCACATTTTCTCTGGCTGAGTAGTGCACTCAAACATCCAAACTGTTTTTGCAATGTGAGAGCAGAGCAAGAGCTTTGGAGAGGGAGTCTAAAGACAGCACACTAAGGAGATCTTGAAATAAAACAATAAAAACTGCTTAGGTCAAATTACCACTCTGCATATGCCCAGTATAGCAAGTAAAACACAACAGTGTTACTAAGGCAGCAAAACTTGGTGTACTGATTCAACAACTCACTGCTGAGCTTATCAATGTCCATCAGATCGTCCATGATCTTATGCTACGTTCAGGCAACATTATTCCACTCAGTGTTAGAACTTCAGAGTATTTTCCAGAATGAAGCTAAGAGGTGTTACTTTAACTTATGCATTCACTCACCAGCTAACATGGGGAAGAGAATATATTTTAACCTCTGTTGGCTGACGTGGTGTGTCAATGTCACCAGTACAGAGTGACAGCACTCCTGAGAGGCAGCAAATGATGCTCTTCTCAGCAAAGGGATAAACTACTACTTCAAAAGCAAAGTATCTCAGAATAAGGGCTAACCTGACACCCAGGCTGCACTAGTTTAAAACCTCTCTTAAGAATAACAGTAATTCCTGCACAGACAGCCTTCTGCAGACACAAGGCAGCTTAAGAGCTGTGTAGCATGGTCATCACCAGTGCACTGCTATGTAACACAAATGAACGCAATGTTAAACCATATTATTTCAGCAAGTGTGAATTGCATGCAGAATCAACTTCTGTTTTTTCCTTTTAGCTCTAAAACCACGGAATACAGCAATTCCAAAAGTCTGATCTTGAGCAAGTAAAACCATAGACGGAAAATTCAGTTTAAGAGCCAGATGAAAAAAAAAAGAGACAAAAATTGTTATTGATATGTATTATATGTAAAGACAGAGTAACGTAACAGTGGTTGGGAGGAAAATTGGCCTCTTTGTCACTCTGCAGAATGTGAATTTCTATTTGCAACACGGAAATAAATTATCTCAAAATATTTCTCAGATAAATCACAACTTACTCTTTCCACCCTCCTTTGCAGAAACGAAAATAACTGTGAAAATGTTCAGACCAGCTGATAAAGACTCCCAATATCTTTAAAATGGGCTGTAGGGAGTTCTGGTTGAGACACTGAAGTATCAGGGACAAACATGAAACAGGTTACACTGTATAGTCTTTGTAACAAACTGAGTTTCCAGACAGCTTCAATGGTAACCTCCCTCACTGACTCTGCACTCCAGCTCTTTCACGCTGCCTTCACAACTTAAGATATCCTAACATTTCATCTGAGCTGATTTAACTTTGATTAGCTGGGATTCAAATCTCTTTTACTGAAAAACATGTAAAAGCGGAATGAACCCACTGATGCAATATCAAATCTGTCTCTTGGTTCATTTTTGTTCCTGAACGTAAGACAAATATTTTGTGAAGGATCATAAATTGTCAAGATGAACATCTGAAAGAGGCTAGAGTCAAACTTTCATGGCAATTTCTCTGCTAATAAATTATTTACAAGAACAGAATGTCAAATAGTACACAAAAAGCCATCAGGCAACTTATCATCTGCGCTTTAGCTGGATTGACAAGCAGTTTCGAAAGGACTACTTACAGTATAACCAGGAAATATGGAGAATAAGATAGGAGCAAAAGAAAGGAACTGTTAATTGTGAGTTAAGGATACTATTAGCTTAGTGTATAAAGGGACCACATGACTGTGACTGATTTATACCCAAACACTGTCCCTTAACCAACTACTGATGAGTACAAATGGATGCAGGATCAAGGCCTTACATTCAGCCACCTTGGTGAGGCAGGCAGCAGTGAAGCTGGGACCAGCAATGTGCCCTGACACTTCCCAGCTGTGCTCAAGCTGGCTGGATGTGGAGGGTGGCACTGCCAGCACGAATAGCCCTGGCGCCTGCGGTGTCCCTAGCACAGCTCCCACCAGATGCCTTCCCTCTCATTCCCACAGTGTGGCCAGGAAGGCAGCAGGGCAGTGGCAGCACATGCTGCTCTCCCGGTATAGCTGCTCCTGACACCTCCAAACTCAGAGTAACACAGTCACCACCACCACCTCCTCCACATACCAGCCCCTTCCTAAAATACTGCCTTTCTAGCGTCAGCTTTATGCCCCACTTCCCTTATCACACTTAACACTTGCTCTGACCCTTTGTGACTATGTAAGGCAACAACATCAAATCAGTCAAAAAAGTATTGTAATTACGGGAACTGAATAAATAGGGTTGAAGACCTCCTTGGGGACATACCGCACGAGAATGTAAAATAAAAACAAAAAGCAAGTCAGTTTTTAAGGCTGCAAGCCCATAACATGCAGAGATTTAATGTTTATCAAAGCAGAAGATCTGTAGGAAAAGACCATCTGGTCACGAGCTGTGGCAAGGAGAATTTCTTCCACAGTGCTGTCCAAAGTGTACTTAGGCCCTTCACTTCAAGTTTCGCTTTTCATTAAGCAAATGAAGTCCATCTATGTGATTAAAAAAGAAAAAATAATAAGAAGAGATTACTAATACTGCAGTCAATAAAGGAAGGCTTTCCTGGATGGCAGCATTCTCTCAGGTTGCCAGAAAAATCCTTGCCATCTTCCAAAAGTCCACCAGACATTCACAACAAAGGAGAAGAAACAGGAACTCTGATCAAGGGGGTCTCTCAAGAGTGGAAGTCTATCCATCACACATCAGCTTCCACTGTTCATTGTCTTTTTTTTTTTTTTAATCTATACTCATAGTGCCCACTACACATAATTTTTTACTGTCTGAATAATTCTGTATGTTCTACCTCTTATTCATAAAGCTACCACTGGAAATTATATCACATCGTATTATACACTCCCTGTAGCAATGCTCTTGGCTCTATACCCAATGAACCCAATATCTTTTTTCATTGAGTTCCAGATTTATTAGATATATATCACTATTTTCATTTGTGATATAAACTTGTCTGACTATTTCCCCAGCTTTAGAATAGTGATCTGTCAACCTTTGGTAAAGGAAAGTTGCTTTAGCATAACAGTTCTCTGCACGGTTGATGCCACCAGATTAAGTTTTTTGTTTTGGATTTTTTTTTTTTGTCTAGTTGAATATAAGGCACCCTGACTATATTGAATATAAAGCACATGTCCACTAGAAGAGGATGAAAAATTTGAGAAACATAAACAATATCATCAGCAAATCAGGTTACTCATGTGAAGACATAAAAGAGATGTAAATCCACCACTGTGTTTTAGTACTGAGCACGAATTTTCAAAGTCTTCTTGCTAAAAAAAGTTATTTTTTAAATTACATGCATGTGTTTAGAAGATTTTCTGCATACTGATCCTGCTGTTTGTTCAGAACTAGCCTTTCAGATTAGCAGTCTTAGAATGTATGAAAAGAGTGCATTTGAGCACTTTCCTCACCTCATTCTGCTACAGATTTGCATTCAGTTCTTACACAGCACTTCACCAAGGTGAATTACATTTCTGTCAGACTTCTCTTTTGCTCTTTACCCCAACCTCTACGATATATTAAGGTATTTCTCTTCTTTGTAGGATATGAAAAGCCTCTGAAGCACACACTATACTGACATAGATGGTTTTGCGCTTCCAAAAATGCCTGTGAACAAATGTTTTTCAGTACTCCCAAGTCTGATTCAGCACAAAGCTCACAGTTTCCTGGGGATCCAGAGCATGCGTGCACCAATATTTTGCCAGGAGCAAAATTTTACTAGAATTTATCACCATGAAATTTTAGTCTTTTTATAGAAAATACACTCAGGTAGACAAAAACGTTTTACACCTTTCATTTGAACAGAAACAAACAGATGCATTAAGCCAGTTTACAAATTGTACCAATTTTGCCAGCAACGAGATGTTTTTCCCTCAGTTCTACAGGCAATTTGTTTAACATGGTTTAAAAATGCAGGTCTGAATGCTACATTCAATTTTCCAGAACACTGCATGGATATGGGAGGATCTGAGTAACTTTAGGAACTCCTGCTCCCCAAGAATGCAGGGAGAATAAATAAACTCTGTTATAAAGTTCCTTGGAGGGTTAGGTATGACATTACAAAAAAAAAAAAAAAAAAAAAAAAGAAAACCAAGCCCAAACAATAAATACTCATTAGTGAAAAAAAATTTCAATTCCAATCAGTAAGTAAAATGTTTCAAAGTACAATCCCCTGTTACTGCCACAGGAATGAGAGAATATAAAACGACTTTTCTTTTTCCAAGAGAGAGAAATGCTTACTGTTCTTTCAAAGACTGGAAATCTGGCATGGGAAAGAGACATATGTCATAGGAAAATAAAAAGTTAAAATGCTAATAAATATTTAAACACAAGTAGGGTTCTGGAATTTATCCCTGTGCATTTGAATCAGTTTGTAGGGCTCCCCTGTGACTTTGGACATTTTGTTGGGCAGCTCTTGCTTCATAGTTTCTAGGCTCTAATTTGCTTTAATCTTTGTGATTGAATAATGATGAACTGCAGAGCCTGGAACTATGCTGCAGAAGGCTTTCATCCATCCACCCCTCCAGTTTCTTTGCAAAATGCCTTCTGCCACTGATCACTGTTTCTCCTAGCCCATTTGTTGAACACTAAAGTAAATTTCACAGTCCCCCAACCATAATTTAGAAAGTACTTGGACAAATTAATGGAAGCCTATGTCTCACATCCCCATCTATGTTAATGAACTGCCTTTCCCAGTTGTATCATAATAACCAATTTGGCCAAAATAAGCTTTAATTAGGACTCACAATACATTTTCTATAAACACACAGTTTTATTCTGAAATACAACACAGTAGGCCAAACATCCAGAGAGTAACAGAAAACCTAAGGACATGTTGGCATAGAGGTGATTGTTTTTAAATTTGATTGCCCAGGAAAATGAAATTTCTGCTATCATGCTGCACATATCTACCCACAAGGGTAAAGGGTGAGCAACAGTTGCATGTCTGAAGCTTTTACACATCTGCAGTCTTTTCCCCATACTTAATTGCAGCAAAATGTGACATACAGGGAGATGTACTGACAATGAAAGTTCCTAAAGGTTTTGTGCACACACTTAGCTGGATAACACAGTCTCCATTATTAATCCAACTGGTAATTAGCACATCCACCAGGGACATGAGCTTTTATTCTTGATAGATAACCTACCACCTCAAAGTAAAGCAAAGACAAATCTTTCCTAACGGGCATCTGCTGAATACTAGGATAGCAAAACATAAATTGTAAGCGGTTTAATGTCTCATATCAGCAATTAATACACTTGCTTGCTGATTCATCTTACAGAATGAGTAGCTGTCGAGGTGCTGTGGGACAGACAGAATCAGTATGGGCAGTTCTCCTCTCCCTACTTTAAAGGGATAACTTAGACTGTTACTACTATTGTATTTACACAGAACTTTCCATTAATCCTACATGCACATGCCTCGTACATTAGAGGCTGTGCCAGAACATGAGTATTTAGTAAGATGGTGAAGTCATCCTAAAGCAGATGTTAATAACTGGTTTGACAGTGTTTTCTAGTTGGCTTCATACTAGCTTATCTTTCCACTTTCATTCAAATTATTCCTATATTTCAGTTTTATTTTAATTATTGTGATAACAGGAAAATTTTAATATCATAACAGATTCATATACAGATTTGCCCATTTGCCCACATAGTAGTTTTGAAATTAAATACTAATGTAGTAAAAGATTTTTTTAAAGTCAGAAGTTGAGAAGCAGCATGGGCTACTTTCCCATCTGTTCAGCTCTGGTTTTTTTAAATGCAAACAAAAATGCAATTTATTTTGGGAATTTATAGCTCTCTAAAGAATAATCCACTATTTCCTTTTACAATGCTATAGTAGGAAAAAACACCATTTATTTAGCAGTTGTGGCTATATTCACAGACAGAATGCTTGCAGAGAGATCCCTTCAGGTGTTTATTCTACTACATGAATTCTAAGACTTCCAAGTATTCTTCCTTACAATGTATTAGTTAAGACAGAGACTGCTAAATGAACAAATATGAGTTCATAATAAATTTAACTGATGTCAAGAATAGATTTAGGCAAATCCATTTTAAAGCCTCCTACAACAAATCAAATTATTTTCCAGGTTTGTGTAATGTTCTTCCAAAAACTAATACATCAGAGAAAGTAGTGACCAAGTATACAGTAATTTGTTATGAGATCATGAAAAACATTCTGAGAAACCAAAACTGCATGTAAATCAATATCTAACACACTATATGCATCCACTGTCTCTAACTACTGGAAATAAACCTTTATGTAACCATTCATTAATGAAGTCTCAAAGTATGAACCATGTGAGCACAAAGTATGAATTTAAGCTAATTGAGATAAATGAACCAAAAGAAATTTATGCAATGTGCACAAGTCTATGTGATGATCACAGAGTAAATCCAATTCAGTTCCAGACCCTGCTCTATTCCATACACTTGGCATTGCAAAACTGACAAAAGTAGGTTTAAATTAAAACTTACCATTTTGAATTTTTCTTAAACTTCAGGAACAAAAATATTATACAGAGAAAAGCTTGAGGTGAAATTCTACAGTACAGATGACAATTTGAAAAATATTGTAACAGACCAGTTTAACAACTAGTTTTTCACACAGCTTCTGACCAGCCTACAAACCACACACACTCACCTCTCCTTAGTTAAAACAGGTTCACCACTCCTTTCTTCCAGCAGTACAGTTGGTTGCTATATTATTTTTGGACTGCAACCTCTGAGGAAGAGAGTATGGAGTATAACAAAAGACCAAGCTCTGTTTTCCAAGGAGGAAGCAGATCAGCTGTGCAATCATCCAGCACTGCTCACTCGTTGGAATGCTCACTGCCCACTCCAACATTTCATGAGCATGATGGTGACTCAGAGAGGAGCCAGTGAACACCAGAATCCATGTCTTCTTTTTGGGTCTCCCTACACTTCACATCTTCACAGTCTGGATTCAAGAGCAAGACGTCTCTTCACTAATCCACTGCATTTTTTAATTCACTGTACATTCAAACTAACATGTGTAATTTCTCTTGATCAAGCTGATCATTCTTAAATCCTTTTCCTGGGCTTTTAAACTAAACTCTTGACACTTTGAATTTTCCATTGCTGAACAAATGGAAACAGATCTAAGTCCAAGGAACCTAACCTATCACTGCCACAGCTGCCACCAAATGCTGAAGATTCCTCCATAAAGAAAACAGGGATGTCTTATCAAACTGAAATTAAATTCCCAGGTAATCTGCCCTTGTCTGTTATGTACTGCCTAAAGGCAGATGTCTAAAAACATTCACATCAAGTATCTGCAATTTCACCAAAGAAATCTATATTAAATAGTTTAAAATTAAGTAGTCAAGTGTAGTTATTGAAACAAGAAACACTATTTTCATGCCCTGAGCCAGGATATATTAATAAACAGCAGTATACAAACAGTAGATACTATTATGAGATTAACAGGATGAAAATGTGAAAGAAGGAATTTCCATTATTAAAAGAAATAGGCATTAAGATCTTACTGAATTATATAAAGCTATTCCTACAAAACTATTGAAAATGATCCACTGAAAAAAACTTCTCATATAGGCTTGAAATCAGTTCCAGATGGAAACCCTCTGCAAGCATCCTAGTAGAAATAGAGATGACAACCGAATGTTATAAAGGCATTTATCTCTACAAACTCAAGTAGAGAGTTTTTACTTTCATAAGGGACAGAAAAACATGTATTGTGGAAATTTCAGGCAATTCAGACAGTGATGGGCCCGTGGTAAGAACAAAAACCTCAGTAAGCTGCTAAATGCAGCGCCTAATGCTTGGCTTTACTACACAAAACCTTTGAAAACAAAGAGATGTTCAGTTTGATGTGAGAGAGGAAGAACTAGCAGAGGCATGTAAAAATAAGATTGAACAGGCCAGGAAGTTGATCCTCGCTTGTACTTCTGAATAGATTTGAGAAGGGTATGCAGTCTGAGAAAGATTATCTGAAAGAGGGTCAATCCCTGTACAAGCACAGGCCACTCTCTACTTTACATAGGTGTAACAGAAGCCACAAGAACATCCAACCATGTAATGTGCCTGCTCTCATGATCAAAGATGGTTTTATTACAAATTTCCAAATTCCAGGGCTATCAAGGCTGAAAAGCACATAGTAAATAATATTTGACACATAGGTGATATTTATCTGCTACAGACATTTACCTACTCTGAACACATGTATGCACACATATATGTGTAAAACATACACTATCCAAGCTGGAAGCCAGTAAAGGATACAACACAAATACTGTGGGGGGAGAAATCATAAGTGTGAAGCTCTAACTAGGGACCATCCTCAGAAGTATCAGCATGAGCTGTTCTTAAATAACCAATTTTGTCTTCCCTTCAGGGAAAAGCTGGCTGAAAAGCAAAAATCATGCCTTATGGCTATATAAAAGAAATATATTCTCTGTATGTATGTATCACTAACCAGAAATAGAAACAAATGTTATTCTTGAAGTTTTACAGATGAGTCAGTAAGTCTTTTCTATCACGTCTCTTCTATCATGATGCCACCTTTATCTCAAAGAGGTGCCATATATGCTCACTGCTGTACGTACAAACAACAAAGAAAATTCCCCACGTACCACTTCTTCCCTGAATGAGGTACATTTGTATCTCTGTATCACACCATTATAGGATTATTACACTGAAGATCTCACAGGCTTCCCTAAAGTAAGTCTCAGAACTATGAATCTCATAAATAACCATGACTAATCACATGCTGTCCTCCAAGATACCAGCCAAGAAGATGGCCAGGAAAAACTTAATGCATGGCCTTCCTGGTGCTGACAGACTGCAAACACAGGAGCAACTGACATGATGGGCTACACAATGCAACATGGGAGATAGGAAGAGACATCAGCAATGGCCATGAGGGCAAACAGAGCCCAAGCCTTTTGGGGTAGAACACCCACCCCAAATGCGGGGTTTGCCACAAGCAACCACCTGCAGCACGTTCACTGACCTGTAGCAGAAATATTGTGTCCAAGCTTTTAACAGGAGCACTTCACTGAGGCCTTACACACTGGGTAGCTACTCAGACAAAAGGGACCATCAAACAATTAATTTGACACTTCAAAAGCTGCCTTGAGTATTTCAGTAAATGAAAGACTTCCCAGACTGATGATGAAAACCGAGTGTGAGGTGGAAGGACATCCTCCCCATGACTGAGGAAGGAGCTGATTCAGTCACGCATCAAGCCTGTCCTGCTCTTGCAAAACACCTGCACTCTTCTTCCAAGCAACTGTAGGCAGGCTGCTGTGGAAATCAGCAATACAACTGCCATGAGCATTACTACACGAGCAATTTCTCTAAACAGAGAACAACATACAGTGTCTCTTTTCCAGCAGCTACAGATTGTGAGCAGCAGTACATCCAGAAGCCTTCAGATTGTGAGCAGCAGTACTCTTTAGATATCTGCTGCATGTAACACACCAAGTTATTTTTATAAATTACTGCTTCATGGATTTTTACTTCCCATTATTTTAAAGTTTTAAACAGCGTTCTGAAGATTTGATTTGCAGATTCTAGAGGAACCCTCAGCCTAAATTGAAGGCTGCCTAGATACGTGCTATTGGTACATACAGTTATTCCCAATCAAGGGCACTCACTATGCTAAATAAGTTTGCATGGTCTGAAACTAAAAAGTCAAACACTGTCCCTAGTCTTCACCCCAAATGGACCCCAGTACTGAAAAAACAACTGGCTTATATTAGAGACCATAATTTTGATGTCTAGCATTACACTGTAGTACTTAAAGGAATGTTTTCATGTTGTTTATCATGATTTCTAAATCCAAGGGTATTTCAGATGTATGGTGGTAAGAAAATCTTTCAAATAAAAGATGGTATTTATGTAATTCAACCTTCTTTTTAAGCGAACAACAAGCTTTGATAAACAGATGGGTTTTGACCACAGGTTTCAAATACATAGCAGGACAGTTTAACACTCATAAATACAGGTTACTACTATGAGGTGTATTTTTTAAAGATGAAGGACTAGCTTTTCCCACAGTAGCATCTCCAGCTATTTACATGCCACAAACCTGCAGAAAGTGACATTTAGCCGTAATTGCAGAACTTCGAAGTACTTAACGGTTTTTACAAGCTTTTGCACAGAGGTTTTTTTCAGCACTTTAAATGCCTCCAGAGAGAGATACTTGTCCTGGCTCGTAAAACAGGCACGTATTCCATTTGCCATCTGTTGAAGGTGGGACAGATATCTTCTGTCAGTTGGGCAGTCTTTCCTTATCTCTTCCAAGAACAATGTCTCCCTCCAGGGAGGTATCTCCTGTTAATGGGCCATTGAATGACTCACTGCATGACTGATACAATTCCATCATTCCATTGTGAGATGCTCCGCCCTGGGGGAGGAGCCAAGCACCCCTACCAGCACAAAATCAGCATTTTGTGGGACACCAGAACGGCTTTCTCTGCTGGATTCCCAGAGGAGCAGCTTCTTCTCTGCTGGATTCCCAGAGGAAGACCAGGCCCATCTTCACCAGCACTGGACATTACACCAGAGGAAACCTACACCTTTCTACAGGATCACCTCTTCAACAGAACTTCATCTGCTACTCCAGGAGGACTGCAGCTACTATTTAACTGGACTGTTATCAACACCCTGACTCCTCAGGGTGTCAGGTTCCTGACTCTATCAGTTGTTTTGTTTGTACTAATTGCATTTGTATTTTTTCAGCTTTTTCCTAGTAAAGAACTGTTATTCCTATTCCCATATCTTTGCCTGAGAGCCTTTTAATTTCAAAATTGTGGTATTTCGGAGGGAGGGGGTTTACCTTTTCCATTTCACAGGAGGCTCTTGCCTTCTTTAAACAGACTCCTGTCTTGTTAAACCAAGACAATACTATATGTAGGAAGATCTAAGATACTTCTTGCCATCCAGAAAAGACAATTCTGCTGCTATAAAATGAGGAACATAAGTTAAGCTGGTGTATTGCTTTGTAACTCAAGTAATATTGACATTTGATCCATGAAAGCAGCCTCTTTCTCATCTACTTTCTCTGAAGCAGAATTAGTATTTAAAAGGCACAGAATTTTATTTTTATATTTTTAGAGTTGGGCAAAAAGAATGAGAAATCCTGGTGATGCCACTTTTGCGTCTCTCCTAACATGAGGCAACATAAGAACCTCAATGATTTCCTTATTGTTTCTTGTGCACTTTGAGGCCAACCTCAGATAGCCCAGAAAACCAGATCTTCTCACCTACATCCACAGATGTACCTGCAGAAGGAAGTAGTCCATCTAAGGATGCAACTGAATTCTTGTACATGAGTTCCTGCTTTAAATATGGGGAATTCATGGAACTTTTGGAGAACAATTACACAAATACAGCCTTACCCAGACATTTATCACATGGAAAGGGAATACTTTTCTGGCTGAATTCTTCACAAGCAGCTAGTCTGTCTTTCAAGGATGCAATTCTGAAGATTACTGAACAATTGCTGTCTTGGAAAGCACCTCTTTGCCCTCGAAAACACAGACAGAAGCTCTCTCATCAAATATCTTGCTTCTGTCCTTCTTGCAGTTCTCTCTGTGCTTTGTCTAGAAATGCAACTATTCACCTTTTCCTCTTTTCAAGGGTCATACATATCCTCTTTCTATCACAGCATAAAGAATGAAAAAGCAAACCCACTATATTTTACTGCCTTCTTTCATGCAGTCTGGCTAGACCTTTATGACCCCAGCTACTTGTGATCTCAAGCTCACAGTTCTGTAGCCATCAAAAACCTGTAGAGAAGGCATAAAGGTGTATACACAAAGTGGTCAGTACTATCATGCAGTAACTAGCAGGGGAAATGTTATGTCTTTCTGTACTCTTTAGACTAAAAGGAAGATGATGGGTAATGTTCTTGTCATTTTCCAAAAGGGAACTGATGCACAAATATTTTACTTTTCATTTCCCAAAATGTTGGGGTTTTTTTCCCCAAAAAATGCCTTTGCTTCAGTTAGACAAATACAGCTAATATATAATAGTAAAGAGTTAACAGTAAAACCAAAAATCAAGTCTCATTTCAAAGAGAAAAAGACATGGGTTTAAAGATGACACAGGGTTTATAAAGAATTATATATTAATCTCAGTAAAGACTAGTACACAGACACACAGAACCACTGCACCAAAAGCTACAGAATCTTAGACCTGAGAAAACAATCAACTGGGTATAAGATGAGGGAATAATGCTTGATATTAACCTTGGGATTTTCATTTCAGAAAGAAGTATGGTAGCATCATGAATACATTAAAAAAAGGAAGTAAGATGTACATGAAAGGGCATGTTGTGCAGGAGCGTAGTGACAAATGGCAATATCAAATCACCATTAAAAACTGGATTTCTCCATTAATCCAAGCATGAAATGAATACTCTGGTCCACCTACCAAAAATCAGAAGGTTTAGGATTTTTCTAAATTAACAAGAAAACTTTGCAAACATAAATAGCATTGAAAACATGGAGAATAATACAATATACAATCACTAATCAGTAAGATCAGCTCTCCCTTTAGAGGTTAAGTAAGTTATTTAATGGAGTGAAAGGAAAGCTGATTAATAAAACAGATTAATAAACTGAAATCTAAGCAATTTTAATTAAGACACCCCAAGGAACCAGCGCAGAAAACATCACAACAGCATAAGACGGTAAGTTGTGAAAAGAAGCATATGAAGAACTATTACTACAAATGCTTAAGAATTAACTAATAAAGACTAATGACGCAGTGTAGAAAGAAATTATCTCCTTGAGCATTCAGTTATCCAGGAAGGTCCTTTCTTATCTTAGTGAGCTTAAATAAAGGAGAGGTGATCATCATCAGATGCTGTCATGATTTCTCTACATTTTGCTTGGAAACGCCCCTATCACAGTTGCAGTATGCTTCCTCCAGTAAAACTCCTTCACAAATGTCACTGTCTATGACAGAGAAGTTGCTCCAGCTGAAAAAGCAGCAGAGTGGCTATTTTTTGCATCTAGGTTAATGGAGTTGCTTAGTTTAGGGACAGGGAGCCCTGTCAAGAACTGCACCCCTGGAAGGGCCCTATCTTGCCCCATTCATAACGTGTCAACCATGCCAGCTCCTCGGCACTGTAAACCCAATTTGCTCCTGCATTCATTTCTCCAGCTGACTTTGAAAAGGCTATTTCTATGTTTTGACTTTTTATCTTTTACATTTTACCTTTGCATTCTGTGTGCATAAAGCTGTTTCATAAAAAAGTAAAACACATAACTCACAGAATGAGAACAAAGGCACTCCAGACATTAAAACCTGTAGAGACACAGATCTGATGCTGACTTTTACTCAAAATTTATCTTCAGTGAGGAACTCACACACACATCACTTCATGTTTTGTTACTTGAAAACAATTGCATTGCATTGACCAACTCTTCACATAAAGAGTTGCCATTTGTTGACCAATTAAACGGTTGTGAAAAGAACTGTTTGTGAATTCTGCTGCATTCAGGGACATACAGCTGCGATACCAACTGGTACTGGATACAGGCAAACAGCTGTGAGTGATGAAACCTAGAGCTGCAAGACAACTGTACAGCTGATGATTTTCCCCTTCTTTTTCACTTGAAAAAAATCTGATTAGCATAGATCAGTTCCCAAAGCCTGTTTATAATATATATATAATGATAGGAGATACAGCTCTTTCAAGCATAATTCTAATGACTTTACTTCTTCAGGGGTCAAAAGCAAGTCAAAGAAAATCAATGTCCATTTGTGCTGTTGAAGCTGAAGCATACAGTTCATTATTCAGAACTGTTAAAAGAGTCAATCAAAACATTTTGGCATATAGAGAAAAAGCTATCTCACATAATTATGAATGAAGATACATTTAGCATAGCAAATGCAAAACAGCAAAGTATTTTAGAAACAATTCTGTAATTAAGAATCAGTGCTTTATATTAAGACAAACATTAACAGCTACATTAATATGAATATCTAAATTTAAAAAGATTTTTAAATATTCCCAAGTTCTTAGTATTATACCTGTTGAAATCAATGACATTTTTACACCAAATTCGATAAAAATAGCAAAATAGTCTTTACACCAAGAAAGAATAAAAAGATATGATTACTACCACTCATGATAGTCTGTCATTTGTACAAGATGATGAAATTCCCTTTCATTTTTGACAGAAAGCAGAAGAAATATGAATGTCATAAACAGCACTCCCATTCTCAATTCTTTATGGTCACCTCTTTTTTTTTAATCTAATACAAAAAGCAGAGAGGAAAAGGCATGTGTTTTATTTTACTCAAATAGCTTTTATTCACACTTAAATCTGAATCTATTTGAATAATTTGACCAAAAGCAATATAAAAGTTACTTAAAATGCCATTTCTAACATCTTCAACATGAAACCAAATACACTGTCCACTATTTGAAAAAACACATTGAGAATGAACAAAAAATAAAATAAAGCCAAACTTTAGACTAATCTGATGAATAAATTGATCCTCCTTTGCTGTTACCTCAGAAGCTTCAAGCAATGAACACTTCAGAAGTGCTTGATGTTTATCAGCTTTAAAAGCACACCTTTGAACCAAAATCTCAACCAACCAAGGAATGAACACCCACATCAAAGAGCAAGGAACAAATTTCATAGAAAAAAATTAAAAATTCATCCCTGTTCCAGATGATAACCACCTGCGGAATTGAGCAATCGATCAATTGCACCCACAGCATCCCTGAAGCCATGAGTTTTTTCACAGACTCAGTATCCATGCCAGTATTAGAGAAGTAAAGCATCAGTGCCTTCACTAAATCACGTCTTATACAGGAATTTCAGCGGCTGTTGAAAAGCATCCTGTGAGCACCAGTGTGGGACTTCCGCTCTACTCCAAGTTTTATTCCACACTGGGAACATCCACTGCCACCCTCAGGGCATGACTGTTTCCAATGTGCTCAGTTCCTGGCATGGGGGACCTCTGCTTTTCACAGTGGAACATACAGCCCAGCCTTTCATAAACCATCCATTCCTTATCTCTGAAGTGCCTGAATGGCACAGCAAACTGCGTCCAGCAGAATTATTTATCCATGTTCTGGTCTCATGTGCAAAACCTTAATCCCATTTTATANTTATATAGTCAGTCAAAACTATTGCTATTCTCATGTAAGTATCACAGTGAAGAATTTCTATGGTTTTGCCCAACATTACCCAAAATAAACCAGAGAATGAATCATAAAATTAATCTCATCCCAAACACTCTTCTTGATTAGTTTTCCTCTAGTCATTACTTTAATATATTGAAGAGAACAACTCCCCAGGAAAACAGCCCAGCCTTGGCTGCTGCAGCACCAGATTCATCACACAACAGAGCGTTCCACCTCTTTTGGCCAATTTGAGCTAATTACTGAAGGCTTAGAGTCCCACACGACAGTGACAGCCACAACTGAAGTGTGCAGTGGAAAAAAGCTTTGTTTCCATATCACATAGTTCCTCTAGTTCATAAGGGGTAGACACATCACTTACTAAATCAATCTCTCAAGACTAAATCAATTTCTCAAGGTGAACAATACTTTCCTCCTTGGGTAATTAAATACATGTGTGAATTTCCCTCGATGTGTCTCCACTGCATTCCCTGGTGTTGATTACAGCTATATCTTTGAGACATGACCTGTTTTGAGTTCTGGGTTTTTGGTTTTTTTCATGTATGCTTTCTCTCTTTCCTCTGATCTGCAACAGGAATGCAGAAAATCTAGGTTGGCCACAACAACAGTAAGGCTTTCTGACTCTTCCAGTTATGGCAGACAAAGCTGAGCAAATACAGAAGTTTGTGAGGGTAACCATGCTGATCCAGTGTCACAGCATACTGCCAGAGGTACACGTAGCAGACTCACATTGAGATTCAACCCAACCAGATTCAGGCCTCTCTCTGGAAACCTGAACTGAAAGCACAGCCATGCAAAGGGCCTAGAAACACAACACATTAAACCAGTTTGATGTTTCTTGTCATCCACAACAACTCTTGAGCTTTTTAACAATGAATGCAGGCAGACCTGGTGATGACAACCAGAAAGAAATACTGACAGCTCAGGCACAAGGACCTGTGCTAAGTTACAAGAATGAAGAAATGGTACTTACTTGAGCACTTCAAAGGGAAGAACTGAGAGCAGACTACAGCTCTTGTTTGTTTGTCTTAATATTCAATCAAAGATGAATAAATAGAAATTACACACTCAACTGGGTTGGGCTGACTAGAAAAATCACATTTAATTGTTGGTGTTTTTAATTTTGCTTACAGGTCTTTCTGTTAGCTCATTAAAGTTATGCCCAAAAAGCCAAAAAGCATGACTGAGAAAACCTGAAAAAAATTAGGAAAGAAAAATAACTTCTGAACGTGCCCTGAAATTTCTGAATCAAGGTCAACAATCTTCTCTAGTAAAGCAATTTTATATAGAATTAAAACAAAAATGCATACTATGAAGTTGAATATAGTGTACTTTGGAAATCTTCGATTCAAAAGACACAAGCCAAGTGGGATACAGAACATTATTCTAGTGAATAATTCTATTCTAGCCTTACAGTGAAATGTGTGATGGCCACTCCTCAATTTTTAAAATAAAGAACTACACACATTGTAAAATAAAGTATCGACATGCAGGAAGGCTTCCTGACAAGAACCAAGTAAAAGATAAAGAAAATGTGTGAAGATAAAGGAGGTTGATTAATATCTTAAAATGGATGTTTTTAATGATGTCTTTAAAGATCTCAAGTCTTACCTTCCCCTTTCTTTTTGAGTTTCTAACAGAAAAAGCAACATTTCCTTTTTTTTCTCAGACCTTGTTAAAACTCAGTTCTTTAACCATGTAAAAGAGGGAAAATCTGACTGTGAGTGAAAGTCTAGAGCACCATGTCCTTTAATTCAGTGATGGGGACCTTCATTAGATTATCTCATAGCTATGGGAAAAGACACTGCAAAAGCCAAACGATAAATCATTAAATTATGTTTTCTTCCTCTCCAGGCATAGAGTGAGTATAGCATTAGATTAGTTTGAAAGACTAAAAAGGAAGAAGAGTCTGCAACATGCATCACAAATGACAAAGCTAATACAATTTTTAAACCCCGTTTATTCATAAAATCAGGCATAAGCACTTACTTATGCTAATTGTGGAAACCTCGAATGTAATACACAGCCCAAATGAATTCCAGATTAGTGCATACTTCAGTGTTTCATGTTCTCCCTTGCACATGCCTAGTGAAAGCCTGCCACTCTGCAACAGAGGAAGGAATTACTGCAATAGAACCATAGGCAGACTTTGCCAAAAACTATACTTTTTTTCATATGAGGCAGAATAAGCTGAGGGTTTAAAGTAATGGATAGGTTTGCATCCCACTGTCTAGCAGCAGTTATTCTAATTGTGTTTCAGAGAGACAGAAATACGAACAAATGATAGAACATTCTCCATAAACTGCACTGAAACAAATGACACTCCCTTCAGCCAGTTTACCTTCCACCATTACAGGAAAGGATTAGTTTATCTTTCAGCTATAAACTTCAGTTTGTTACACGTTCACCATACTGACATCCCAACATTTTTAATCTTATCATGTCAATTTTGCATCTACGTAAAAATGTGTATTTCAGTGCGTAAAAAGATCTCTTGCTGCTGACAACCCAAAGTGCATTAACCTGGGAAGCCTTGAGATTTACACACACACCCACACACTCCTTTCAGTACAGATCTCACTGATTAGAAAATTAAATATCCAAAACTCAACAGACATTTCACACACAGTGGCATTTCTGCAGAAACATACGTTTCCAACACTTCAACTTTTACTTTCATCACTATTAGCAAGTTATTTTCCCAAGTTATTTCCTACACACATACCATGCCCAGTGCCCCTGCTGAAACTACCACATTGACTGAAACTGAATCAGCTCCTAGTGAAACATCAGAGCTTAGCTGTAAATATGTGTACATACTTTTATTCTGTGCTGCTTTCATGTTAGAATACAACATGCATCAAGGTTACTGTAACAGATTGCAGTTTTCAGGCTCATAGAGAAGACACTGAGGAAATCAGTAAGGGCAAACTTAATTAAGCAGTGTCTAAAGTTCTGCCTTATCCCAAACCTGCCCAGAATTCACATCTCTACTCCCTGCATTTCAGTCAGGTCTTTCCACACGTACGGGAACGCAGGCAGCTTAGCTTAAACACTATCGCTGCTGAAAGGTGAACAGAACTAGTTCTTTGCAGTGTGACCAGTCTGCTCTGAGCTCTCCGAGTTTTCAGCTACAGATTACAGCCCCATGGGCCTCTTCCTTTGAAGTGGAGTTCCTCTGAGAGCAGAATTAGTCCCCTGCCTGCAAACTGTCCTCCATACACTGAAATAAATTACAGTCAACTTTTCCTTTCATTGCCATGTCAAGTGTAGCAATAAATATCCACAGGCTAAAAGCAAACAAACAAGGCTGGACAAACCATAACCTCACAGCAAGAGCATCTCAAAGAAAAACACCAGGCAGGGCACAAGAAAGTTAAGGGCATAAAAATCAAAACTCTGGGTTCACTATCTGGATCCATAAGTGCGTATGAAAGGCTAACATGCTTCTTGCCCCTCTCCCACAAGAAGCGCTGATGGAAAGCAATTAAGGGACTCCAATTTAGTTACAGCTCAGCAAAGGGGAGAAGGCAATTTACATTATGAAATGCCTATAAAAAGGCATCATCTCTTACAGTTGCAGAACTGGGAAGCGTTGGGACACGGGGCTTCCTTCCCGGCTACGCACCGGAGCACCACACCAGCGGGATGCCCGCGGCCGGACTCCGGCGGAGTTGGAGCGGGGCTCCCCTGCAATCCCGGCCACCAATCCCCCGCACCTCAACCCCCAAGAACTGCTGCTGGCGCCGCCGACCATCCTGCCTCGAACTGGGAGCAAGCGACCAGCAGCTGCAAAAAAAAAAAAAGTCACTCGAGACGAAGGGAACGCAGCGAAAAGGAAGCAATCGCTTACTTGCCTATACAGCACCGCCGGACGACCTCCTCGCAGCTGTGAAACGCTGTGTCGCTCGTCCTCCTCCCACCGCTCCGTGCTAGTTCCAAAATAATTCCTCCGGGCGCCGGCACATCCCCGGGCTCAGCCGAGGAGCGCAGGGAGCCCGGCC
>VXAX01001105.1:2638942-2662677 GCA_013399835.1 Leptocoma aspasia | reverse complement strand
TGAGGGGCAAGCTGCCCTGTGCCTCGCGAAAGCCCTGCG
The DNA here is from genome assembly GCA_013399835.1 of Leptocoma aspasia. Lineage (NCBI taxonomy): Eukaryota > Metazoa > Chordata > Aves > Passeriformes > Nectariniidae > Leptocoma > Leptocoma aspasia. Next base: position 2,662,638 of record VXAX01001105.1, on the reverse strand, counting down.
TGATTCTCGCCCTCCCGCCCCGCACGCCCGTGCTTCCAGCAGCGCACAAGGCGCCCTGCCGGAGATCCCCCGCAGGCATGGCCCTCCCCGTCGGACAGCGCTGCAATGACACGCTCCAACGCAGCTATCCGTCACTTACACAGGCACACCCATATATATAATACATATATATATATGTATATGTATGAACACACCCCCATACGCACAGGCGGGCGCCGCGGGGAAGCCGCATCTCCCCGCGGACGGAGCCGCCAGAAGTCGACCTGCCCCGGCGAAGGCAGGAGGAGAATTAACGCAGCAGGAAAAAGCAGCAGGAGAGAGAGCCCGAGGGGAGCCGCCACTGGAGCCGCCTCTCGGCACCGCTGGCCGCGGGCTTCCCGCGGCGATGCCGGCAGCCGGGCTCGCCGCCCGCCGGCGCTGCGGAGAGCTGCGGGCAGGGAATCCCGCGGAACCTCTGCGCCTCCTGGGTGTGTGGGAGAGCCCGGCCGTCGTTGGGGCATTTGCTAAATTGAGAGTGAGGGGAGCAGGAGTGGTCTCACCCGCATGCTCTAGGGCCGCTTCCAGCTCTTGGGAATGTTTCTCTGCAGTTAGGCTGAGCATGTCAGGGAGGGTGGTCGCAATTAAAAGTCTGCGAAAAGGAGATTGAGCTTTGCTTTTCTGTGTCTCCTCCGACAGCCCTTTTCCCTTCAACTTCTTTAGGCTTCTTGAAATGAAAAGTGGTTTTCACGGGCATCTTACAGTTAAGGGCTTTTCTCAACCAAGCTGGCACAAACAAAAATGTTTCTGTTCCTTATGCGCTCCTTTCATAACTACCTTCAATAATGTGCAGGGAGCTATTGAGGGGGGAAAGGATTTAAACAGACAGCTTCATGCAAGCTAAATGCAAAGCAAAGACAGTTGCTCCGAAGAATAAAGCTAACTGTTGGGTTGATAAATGCATTAGAAAATGCAGTGATAAGTTTCATGCCTAATTGAACAGATTTGTACTTCAGTTCTCATCTTGAGATACAGATCTTTATCTTTCCTTGTTTCTTAGTATTGAATTGATGTCAACAGAGTTCTTGATAGCTTCAAACTAACCAAGCTAATTGTCCTGTTGTGGCTCTATTGAAAGATTGAATAGTTTGAACTGATAGTTCTCCTGACAAAACTGAAAAAATAAATTATTAAAACTACACATATATGAGGGCTGGGATGATTGAAATACGTCTAAGAATTGAAATGAGTGAAATGTAATGAACCGAAAACTAATCAAAGACAGAAGTGAAGTGGGACTGTAACCCTCTTTTCTCATGCCCTGCTGAGAAAGTCAACACCCAAGAGAGAAGTTTTTAAACAAAGTGGAAACAAATAATATTTTATGATCGTTTAGTTACTTTGTCTAGAGTCAGTTCCACATTCAAATTCCAACAGGGACAACCTCCTCAATTTTCACTATCAAAGTCACCTATAGATTAATCAGTGCATATCCTGTTCCCCCATCTATAGGAAGATCTGTCACCTTTCATGGAGACCTCCCACTTCATTCTTTGAGTGATGATGAAGAGTGGATAGCTCAGGTAAGAAGGAAAGTTTCGTTTCACAAGACAAAGCTGTTCTATTTTAGTGCAGTATCTTTCAAACTATTCCTACATTTATTAAAATATGTGTATGTTGCAAGTTTCATTACCACTAAGAATATGCTGAAGATGAAGTCTACCAAACCAGGTAAAAAGTGTTCAGTATTTTTTATAATTATCAACCATATTGTATGAAATAACTGTGTGTTCTAATTTTATGCACAATTAGAAGGTTATATTTGTGTTATATTTTTGCTTCAGCCAGCACAAACACAACATAAGATTTTTACATATACAGAAATGAGATGTCAGGTAAACTCAAGATGTAGTCAAGACTGTGAAGCAACATTTATAGTCAGACCGGGTGAGCCAGAAATTTTTTGTGTAGTAGGGAGTATTATAATTAAAAAATTTCACATAATAAGCTGATGGTAGATTGGCTTCTGTTTTAGATACTTCAGCTTCAGCAGCCTGGCACCACTCAAGTCACCAACAAGGATGGAGTGACAAAGGAGGAACAGCATTAAAAATGGAAGAAATAGAAGCTAAGCATGAAAATAAATTGTCATTGTTTAAAAAATATGAGAATGAAAGAACGAATTTTACCCACCAAGCAAGCAAGTGACACCCTTGGTAAAACTGTATTGATTACCTATCCGCAAGAGATCATTTGTCTTCTTTTGTCTTTGCAAAATTACTACAGCATACTTTTTTTTTTTCTTCTGAAACTATAGCTCACTTTGATTGTGGGCAGGGATTCTGATATTTGGTAGCCAAACACTTGTGCGTATGTCTGTCACACAGAAGTCTCACTCTGAAAGTGCTGAGAAATAAGGAGCAGAGAACTCAGGCTTTGAAAAAGTGGACAGGAATAGAAACTACCAGTTGCAGTGGACAAGTAACATGAATATATGAGAAAGATGTTAAGATGCTCTGGGAAATAGTGTTTTTTGTCCAACATCACTGCAACATTAGATTTTCCATCCCTGTAGCAGGTCCTACCACCTCTGGGAACACAACATTTGCTGATGGGTTATTAATTGATTCTGTGAGAAGAGAATTAATCTATTATCAATATCCACTTTTGGAAAAGATAGCAGTCGGAGTAGCAGATGTAACACCATCAAGAACAGGTGTCACACTTTATAGAAAGTGGATCACAAGATCATCTATAAGTTCCTTGGTATTTCCTATATCATGGTGCAAATGAGGAGCACACTCCCAATTTCTGATGATATAATTTTTGATTTTTATTTCCATTCACAGACTGATAATAATCCACAAAACTATGTCAAAAAAGTCTATGAACATATTCCCTCTTTTTTTCCCAACAATTAGTCTAAGCTTCACAAAAATACTCCATTTACCAGTATCTGGCACCCTTATATAAAATAATGTGTCATTTGTCACCATGGCTTGTAATCTGAAAATATGACTGGGGAAATGATGGAGACCAAAATAGCCTTTTACAGTCTGTAGGTGGCCAAAAAATTCTGCAGCTATATTCCATCATATTCCTTGCTGCAGTGATTTGCTTCTCAGGAGCTCTTGTCAATCTGCTTAAAAGTTATACATTAAAATCCTTCTTTTCACATATAAACAGGATATTAGCAATTTCATAAATCCTACACAAACTTTTACTTTGAAATTCTGGGCTTTTCAAATCATCTCAAGGCTTGGAGAATTTAAACCCATATAAATTGAAACCTAACAGCAGAGAATCTCAGCGAAACTGGGGAATTCATGGTCTTAATGTCCTTCCTTAATCCTGAATTTTACACGCAGCCTGTAAATCATGTTCAGTAGTGTTATTATTTATGGTAGTCTATAAATGGCTTGCATCTCATTAATGAGTATTTTTAACTTAGAAGAAAATTTGGATAAAGTTTTAACAAAGGACTGTAACTAGTCTCAAGGAAATTATCAGCATTATCTGCCTTAGTAATTAATTTATTAAAATCAACTATCACAAATTAAAAGAGACAAGTAACAAGTCATAGGCTATAAATAGTGGGATCTAAGAAAATTATCAATTATCTTTTTCTGTTTTGTTCTCAACCAAAAAAAATTGTCTTTCTCACAATTATCCTATTTCTTCACCAAAAGGAGATAAAATTCCCCTATGTGCATTTAAAAATCAATTGTACACATTGAAAAGTTTGAAAATCTTTTTTTTTCCATTTGCAAGAAAAATAACTCATAAAAATATAATTTGAAAATAACTAATGTACATTCTGTAGGATTTATAAGTCTCCATAAGAAAACTAAATTATAAAATATTACTAAGCATGGGAAATAATTTATTTCTATTATCTTCACAATTTTTGAAGTGATAGTTAAAAGATGAGATAGCGTAATTCAAATCTAGGATGTGATCTTCAGATAATTTAATTGTTTAAAGCATTTTGAAATATATGTGGGTGCAGCTATAGTTTATAGAAATGATTGGTATGTTCCCGGCATTAAAGATCATTTGTATATACTTGAGGCAATGTTTGTGGATAGAAGTCTCAGCTCCAGAGTTGAAGCCACTTTGTGAAGTGTGGCTTAGGTACACAAATTCTCCCTTTACAGGTAATCCCTTGCATATGGGTATTAGGACATGCTCTGCCCAGCATCTCCAGCCTGGCCCAGGAGCGTGCCTGTGGGAGGATGAAGAGAGCAAGGACTATTTAATCAGTAAATGCTTTCAGATGGCTCAGTTTTTTTTCACATTGGTAGTTCCCAGAGAGACAGGATAAAAAGAAGCTGCCTCCACAGCTGCCAAGGAAGTGGAGGGATGGTTCTGCATTCATGGATGAATGAGGCAAGCCTTCCCCCGCCTGGAGCTACCACAGCATCCCTCCAAACCTTCAATAGGAAGGACAGCTGCTCAGGTTTTTCTCCTCAGTTCCACAACAGCAGTGTGGTGCTCTGTGAATGAATTCAGTGTTTGCTGTAAAGGCAAGAAATGGTAGCTGTACTGCAGAGAAGGGGATGTGGGTGTCTCCTGGTGTGGGGAACATGCTAGTGTATGTATTCTGAACACTGTGCTGATACTCAGTGCATATGAAGAAGTGAGAACCTGCCCTATTTGGGCTGTCCTGTAAAAGCTAAGTGGTTTTCTGTCACAATGCATGACCTGCACCTAACCCTCGGGAAACCATCTGGGCTCTGGTAGCTGTACCATTTTCTATTGTTTCTTGCAGAAACTGACTCCGGGTCAGAACTGTGTGACTTCACTGCATGAATGAGTCAAATATTCCAGATCCTTTGCTGCTGAATAAATAGGAATTGCTTTTCCATCAGTCTTGAAGTTTTGGGGGTTTTCCTGCCTCCCCCAGCCATGGATTAACAGCTCAACAGCTGTGAAATAGTTCCCAATATCACTGTGTGCTTCTCCCACCACTCGTGATGCCGTCTGCTGAGCACGGACATGGTTCTTACTCACACAGCTCCCAATAGTCCAGTTCTGTGGAGCTCTGTGACGCTGGTCTTTGCTCATCCCTCATCTCATGTTGCACAGCCCTTTCTTCTCAGCACAGCCTGTCCCTGCCTTTAGGCCATCTTGGTTAGCTATCTGTCAGAAAGGATACTGTTTGCCGCCTGAGTGTTTTTCCATGGTTTCCAGGGACCAAAATGGAGATAAAGGACAATAGTAGAGATGCAATTAAAAGCATACTTTTGGTTTGGTCGTTGTTTTGCTTTTTAAGCAGTCTACTTTTAGTCACAGTAAACTAATGTCAACTTCCCTGCTTCAGTCTGACACAAATTATGTAACTAGCAGAGTATTATATGGGTCCTATCTCCATTCCTTGGAAGAAGTACACTTGGGGACTCCTCTGCCTCGACGTGCTGCTCCAGAATTACCGCTGAGGGATTTGTAGGACATGCATTGCAGGACACCTTCCTGCAGGGTGCTCTTGGTGCTCAATGGTGCAGGGTGCAGGGTGCTGTGGGGCTCAGTGGTCCCTGGGGACCGGGCTGATATAGTGACAAAGTCAGGTCCAAGGTCAAGCTGGGAAAAAAGATTCACAGATCAGGGTCTAGTGCCCTCAGGGCCCTTGTGGATGATTCAAATTGAAAATACAGTTCTTTACTTCTGAAGTAAATCTACTCCCAAACATCCCTATCATGAAGGTTTTCTGTTCTGTAGATGTGTGTGCCAGATTATCTCTCATTAAAAAAACATGAAGGCACCAAGATGAAGCTTCAGCTCTGATACAGCATTTCCCAAGGGCAGTTGATTCCAAGGCAAAGCAAGCCCTTATGCAATTTCAGCACTGTTTTGCTCATGGAAATAAAACTACCCACAGCCTCTCATTCAGAAGTCATGAGCAGGTTTTTTTTTTTTTAAATTAGTATAAGAAACGCACAAAATTTTTCTAATTTTATATAGGGAAGAACATTTTGTCATGGTACCTTTGAAGTGTTCCTCCTGAGAGGCATTCAGCAGCAATGAAACCTAGGAATGAACTTGGATTATCCACATTTACTTGTATTTTACAGTAATAATCTGTCTTCCAAGTGTTACCTCTCTGTAAGTATTACATATTTTTAGTATTTTTTTTTCACAGAAATAAAGTAAGAGATGGAATAAATGTGGTGGTTTTTTTCAAGTTATAGGTGAGATCTGCTAAAACTAAGAACGACATCTGCATCCTCTGAGTCCCATATCAGTGCTCTGGTCTTGCTGCCTACATTATCCTCCCCTTTCCTGGAGGAAACTCCCCTGACCAGGCAATTGCAGGAAAGCCCTAGTCATGCTCGCAGACAAAAAAGAAACAAAATTAATGTAGTATCTATAAATGTAACCAAAAATTTTAGCAATTCCTTATAAAAGGAGGAAAAATAAAGGCAGAAGTGCAAAATAAAATTGCAAAAATTGTCGCAGAATTATAGCCTTAAAATCTTGTTACCGCATTTAATAATCCATCTTCTCTAGAAACAACATACAACCTATTTTCTGTCCTTCATGACATGGAAGTTGTTCAGATGATGAACTTCTATCTGAATCTCAGTTGCTGATGTTTTCAAATTTTCCTGTTTTGTGCCCAGTAGCTATTCATTAGCTCATAAAGACACTTTTCTTTCTTTTGCTACAAATGTGTGTGAAAAAAGAATTAATTTATTCTCTTCTGTACATATTTAATTATTTTATTAGACTGTATTATAATAATGAAAGGTTGACTGAGAAAAAACTAAGTTCTATTTAAATAAACTAAATTAAATTATGTATTTATTTATTTCAAAAGAGTAAATTTACTCTTAAGTATATTCTGAATCTGTTTCCCCCTTAGTAATACCTATCAAAAATTATCTGGTATTGTCCACAGATGTGATGAAAATAGCCATAATTTAATATGTACTCAAATATTAATTGCAGTTTGCTCATGATGAAAACAAACCACTTGTCAGTATGTAATAGCTGAACACTGTAATTTTATAGGTTAATTAGCCTTCAACATGGGTCTCAGCTTTTTAAAAAAAGAGAAGAGCAGGCATGCATTTCAAAGCACATTATTTTTCATTGCACATTTTGCTTGGAGACTAAGTATTAATGGGTCACAGATCTATCACAAAGTTATTAAATCCTTAGGAAAACCCATCATGGGTAGGTTTGCATGAAACCTACCCATAGGCTATGAAATAAATATGAATTCCTGTCTTTTTTTTCAAAGTGGCAGTAGTCAGTGAGTTAGATTTTTATGCCAACACAATTGTGAATGCTTTGAAGAAGTGTTAACTCTGTCTTTTACTTAGTTGTAAAGGAAAAGATTGAGTTAACATGTAGGGTTAACATGTGTTTCCCATTTTTGATTAATGGCTTGTAAAAGAAACAAAAACTAAAACCACAGAATTTGCAGAGTTTTAAATATATAAAATGCATGCATTTTAGAAAATAAATATGTTTGGAATTTTTAAGTTATATAGGACAAGAAATGAGGAGCAAGTATGTTTTTATTTGGTAGGAAGTGCTGTGGTGTTGATAAAATTTCTCAAAATTTTCCAGAGAAATAAAAATTTCAGAAAAGCTGCCTTAATATCTCCCTTAGCATCAGTGGAAAAGTTTATAATGTTTTCTTCTTTAATTCAGTATAGTGAATTTTTTTCCTAACAAGATAAAAATTTAATATTCTCTGTTCTGATAATATCCCTTTGTTTTGATGCTTACCTCAAAACACAATTCCATAAATCTGAGTTGGTGCCACTGTGACTCTCCATCAAAATGATAAACAATAAATTTATGAATTTGATAAAAGTTATTTTTGATAAATTGGCTTTTCTGGAACAGAAGCATTATATCAAAACAAACAAATAAACAACACCCCCCCAAAAAATTCTGTTTATAGAAAAAATCCATGTACCAGTTTATGTAGTGCTCATGCAAGATGTTATGACTGATTGACATCTGAAACCAAGAGAGTATTGATGGGTGTTATCTTTGTCAAAGGTTCTCTGTGCCGTTGAATCAAACTGAAGGCTGGAACAATCTCCTGCAGCAGCTCCCATACAGGACTTGATGTACAGTTGCCAATAGCCAAATAATTTGCTTTCAACACCTGTGCTGATTAGCTTTAGAGGCTTTACATTAGCATGCTGAGTCTCTCGCTGCTGTGAGAAGAGATAGTTCACCTGAAGCCATTTCATGGAGAAAGAGACACATTTTGACAGACTGTAATACTGAAAAAAAAAAGAGTCAAAGCTGAAATATGGCAATTGTCTTTCCAAAGCTTATTTCTGATAAAAAGAGAGGGGTTCACATATGTAACCTATTCTTCATGTTCTTTCTGATACATCAGGCAAAAGGCTCTGTCTGATCTTTATGGTTCTCTTGTTTAAATTACGGGTTTTGCTTGTGGCTTCCTCTGGTCATGAAATGGTTTAAGGCTCCTGGATCACAGAGGAGAATCACTTAGGAAATACTTCACACTCTCTTGTGATTAAGTACCCTATTAAAACTACAAGCCAGACGTGAAGATCCTGTAGAGAGACGCTGAAGGCTGACATTTGGAGTTTAAAAGGATCTTAGAAAACCTCTTACATCTGTCTGGCAAACTTAGATTTATTCACATCAACCCTCCTGAACTTGATATTCTAGCCTGAACAATAATCCAAGATCTTTCATGAAACTCCATTCCCCCAAGCCTCCTTAATATCGCTAGCTCTTAGATAATGGGGCTTAAAGTCTTAAGACACCCCAAGATCTTTTAACCCTGAGCTATTTTGCAGGCTTCACTAAGCTGCATGCTGCTCAAATAGTAACAGCCCAGATGCTGTTCTTAGGCTGTTTTCTTTTGATACTGCAGTCAGTGAATCTCTCCTGTCCACTGTTGCTCATTCAGAGTGTGAAAACATGAAAGCTTATTTACATAGTCTGCCCAGCTGTGTTTAAGACTCCAAGAAGGAAAGAGCAGTAGTACAATACAGCTCTTGACAGAATTGGGAATAATTATGGTAATTTTTTCATGGCGGATGGAGAAGGACATGGGGAGCTGTGTGCATGCATGCATGCAACACACACAGTACAGGTCCCTGAAAATCAGCAATCATGGCTCTACTCTACTGAATAGAGCAAAATACTGTAGTATCACTCACTGACAGAAAAAGAACTCTGAAGTACTGATTTCTAAAGTGTTAGTGTTGTTCTCACTGTCTTTAATTCACATGTAAATAATATATAAAACCATTACTTCTTAAAAGAATTTACACAACATGAAACATAAATATCCAGTGATACCTGAATAAAACATTTCGTAAGTGTTTCAATGCTGACAGCACAAACATCAATTATGTAATCTATATATTGTACATATATGGACAAATGTCTTCCAAAATATGAAAATGCCACATAGTGGCAAGTTGGAAATCAGTTGGAAATTATGAGAACATGTGGACTCGTGATTTAAAAAGTTGTCTTAAAAAAAAGTAAAAAAGGAAATATATTAGACTGATGACTCTTACAGGCACACTCTTTACCAACAATGACAGTTGTGTTTACAGGCTCCGAGCAAATCTAAGGACTGAGACTTCTCAAAGTGTTAGCAGAATCTAAAAAAAAAAGACAAAATTACTTCTTCTTTTAAAACTTCCAATTATAAGTTTTTTAAGTATTTCTAACAATTGGTTTGTATTTATAAAACCACTTTTAAAAGCAATACCTGTTCATCATGTGTGACACTGATGTGATTCCATATAAGTGTGTCTTAGATGATAATTAATTCTTTGTGATTACAAACTGGATATTCATTTGGGATTACAACTCAACATTATTACTGTGCGTTCATAAATTAATCCCATAAATTCATCAAAGAAAAAACTCTGAAAAATTAAAATTGTTACTTTTTCTCTAAGTCGGTTCTATGAAGGCTTTTATCAGTTAGAGATTTTACTAAAAAAATGTTATTTAGAGACTTCCCTATGGTAAAAACATTACTATAACAAACAATATGCAATGTGGTTTTAGTGCTACAGCACTTAAGACTGAATAAAGGAAATAAACTTTGCTCCATGAATATTGAGAAATTGCTGCATTAATATTTCTTTCACATGCTAAAAATTAAGGAGGAAACTCATATTTGTTTTTATGATTTTGATTCAAAGACTACTTGAATCAATGGAAATTATTACCCACTTATACATAATTGCCTGGTGATCTGGATGAAGGAAGTATTGGTTTTCCGATCTATTTAGTTTGAGGATGAAAGACCTGATCCCACATTATCAGGAAGAGGGGCTTAACACGAAACCCTCACCATTTCTCCGACTACCAAGCAACAGGCTTCCTGTCTCAAGGAGGTCCCATTTTATAGTCAAAATGAACATTTCAAAAGAATTTCAATTAGCAGAAATCTCCACTTGTTATGGAGTGGTTGAAAACAAATCCCCAAACCTCAGAAGCTGCTGTGAAAGAGAATTGTTGTCAGCTCTGCTGTTACCCACAAAGGGCTTTGAATCGGACCCATTATCCCTTTAATCTCTTTATGTGTTTCCCCTGAGCAGAGGACAAAAATGAAAACAGAAAGCTCTGTGCATTAGTGACCTAGATCAGACTACTGAGTTCATAGATAGAACAGTAAAATATCACTGTCCAAGTTCTCCTTCTGCCAACAAGTGCTGAGATAACAGGAAAAGATAATACAAAAGGAAGACATGTGTGGGGTGGGGAGTAAATATTTATTTTCTTATAGACAAATGTACTTAAAATGTATATAAGATTTTATTTCTATTTAGTAGCAAACCATGAAAAGCTGGAAGCACCACTGTTACCTCCTAGTTCCCAATATTATATCCTAAAATCTACTGAAAGCACTGTAAAGCAAACCAAAATATTAGCCAGCTCTGCCTTGGAAGGGCTTCTGAAAGGCATGAGTAACCTTTTCCTTTCAGAAGGGGACAACATTAGTTATCCTCCAGCCAGGCTGGCAGCTGCTATAATCATTCCTGTAATTTAAAGGCACAGTTTACTGACTTCTGTGGGGAACACTCATAAGTATCTGTGGGGAGTTACAGACAGATGTCTAGCAATTTGTAACACTTTTTCTTCTTCAGGTTCTGAAAGACATTTTTATGTCTTAGCAATACTCGCATACCTGAGTCACTTGTGATGGTGAATCCAACTGCTAGATTACCTGTTAGTTTTTGGCACACAATGCAATAACTGCAGCAATTCCTTAGGGTTAGAAGATGAGGTGCTCAATTTGTGAGTACTGGAAACTATAGTAAGTACCAGTTTCTTCTTAATGATGATCACTGTGCATTTATTAATTTGGTATTTGACATGCAAAGAGAAATGAATGCAAACAGCTATAGCAGGAAACTGAAAAATGGCAACTAACATTGTGATAGTAACAGTCATAACGGCTTTGTTATTTCACTTCAAAACCTGTAAGACAGAGATAGTGTCAATGTTCATCCCTTAGATACAGGAATTGTATGTGCAAAATACTTTAGAATCATGTTTTAATGTTCTGTTTAATACACTATAAATGATCTGGCTTTTTGTCTCCTTTTTTCAAGACATTAACAAAATTAAAGTTGTCCTGCTGTTTTGCCTAAAAGAGCCATTTTAATTCAGATATCAGCAGTGATACCTGTTGTCCAACAAATGAGAGAAAAACCAATATGTTCCAAGTCTTTTTAGAAAAAAATTTGAATACGATTGGAGTCTGTAGATAAGGATTTTGTGTTTTGGAAGGAATAAAGAGATAATGAAACAAATGATTCAGTATCTCAGTATCTGTAGAAGATGCAAATAGGAACAATAAATAAATAATATCACCAGGAGAAAAATGTTCTTTTTTGGAATATGCATTTTGCCTACAGTTTTAAGCAATATGTGTGCTATCAAAACACATTCTTTTTCTAATGAGTAATATTGATGTCTGTCATTGTAAAAGCCAGCCAAGTCACACACACAGACATACATGAGTGCAGCTTTATACATAATTTTCATGCACATAGATGCAAAAAAAAAAATCTATAACTACGTATTAACCCTACACATGTATAAAACCTTTTTGGTCCTTGAAAAAAATGTGCAACATAACATTATTCTTAGAAGATGTCTGAATTACCCTGAAGTTACACTGAGAGAAAATGAGATGAACCAAACCCTTTGACTGTTTCTTTCACTGCCTTTGGTTTAGCCTCATAAAATCGATGTTGCATTTACAAGGTTATTTTAAAGAAAGAAAAATGTCTCTGCAGTAGTGCTGTCAGAGTCCTGTAGCAAGTGCACTTGGGCTATGTCTGAACAGCACAGCTGATGAGCATCCTTGCATGCCTGGAGTCCCAGTGCTCAGACACTGATCACAGATGTGCTGCTGCTCCCCCTGGCCTGATCACCCACCCACCCACTCCTTCTTACCCTTGGAGGTGAGGGCATAGGGGAGTGAGAGAAGGTGGTGCCATTCTGGGTCTGTCTCTGATATTATCTGGGGTCCTGCTGAGCAAATACATTCTTGGACAATCTCCTTAAGCCCACTGGAGTCGCTGGGAATTTTTCAAGCAAACACCTATCGCAAATTCTCCGTATGACAGTAGAAGTCAGACTAGAAGACATAGAAAGGAAATGTTGAACTCAAGACAAGTATACTTACTCTAAATCACAAGTACTCAAATGGCCTTAGGCTCTGAGAATTATCAGAGCAGTTTAAGACCAAGATCTGCATTTGTTATGCCATATATATTAAATTTTATATTATTTTAGTAGCTCTTTTGATTTTGACCATTTACAACAAGCTAAAGCTTGGACTTGGAAACCAAGCCAGGCAGAAACTTGGAATGTATAAGTCATACTGAAAAAATACATTTCAGTCTCATCAGATTACAAAGTTCAAATGGAAATCTGTTCAGTAATATATTGTTCTTAGTAACACAATGTTAATTTTCATACAGCAGAGACGGTGATAGACTCATTGCTGAATGGCAAATAGTAATTGATCTAGTTTCAAATCCCACTGGTGCTCAGAATAGTCTATGTAATGTTGCTTAATCTGTTAAAAATTGCCAAAAATAATTTCTTTTCAGGGTTTCCAAATCCCAGTAATACATATGCTACTTTCATCAAAACTTACACAGTTGCTTCTGTCTGGATACATAATTAAAACTTGAAAGATAAGATGACTCTCAACCAATGCAACATTTTTCTAGATTTAGGCCACATCATTATAATCAGTACTTGTTATATTTAATGTCTTTCTGACCTGATTTGATAACTGACATATTATGCTACTACCTCATTCCATCTTTGTTAGGGAATCAAATAATTAAATAAGAGTAAATGTTAAATCCAGACCAGATCTTTTTATTAGCTTATTAATTATGTAAAATCTTCAACTGCTGTGACCACTCGTGTTCAAGAATTTAAAAAAATAAATTATGGTCTTCTGTTTTAGGACAGGTCTCTGAACAATTTCAAATGTAACACTATTAAAAAAAGAACACAATCTGATTGATTAAAACTTCTCCAGCGACAAAGAGCAGCTTGGCTGAGTGTGGCTTATGGTTTTATTAGTGTGACATATTCACTATTTTAATTTCAAGTGCACTATTTTAATTTTGGTGAAGACTTTTGCAGTAAGTAGCGGTCTCTAAAACTTACCCACAAGGCTGCTTACAGCAGGCTGCCTAAATTATATGAGAATATTCTGCGTCTCAGTTCACAGCAATGCTCCTTTTATTAGTACAACCAATTAAAACTGAGATATTGCATGACAGCTGTGAAAATTTTTAATAATTAGAATCCAGTAAATGACTGCTGTGTCATGATTCTGATCCCTGTACAGTCATCCTCACCTTGAGAGTATTTCAGACTAAAGGTAAAGGAAGAAGAAAGAAAATTTTATTTGAATCCATTGCCTCTGGGAAAATGATAGTGGAAGTAAGAACACAAATGGTATCTTTCTTCCTTGGGGGTTTGTCAATAGTTGTATTACAGCCAACACTAGAACTGTCAGATAAATGAGACATTAAGAATTCAACTTTGAGACAGGGAGCTAAGTTTTAATGCAGGTGCTGAACAGCCAGTACAATCCCAAAGAGAAGTAGATGACATTAGCCATAAATGTGTATAGGCTTCTTCTCAAAAAGGCTGGAAGAAATCATAGGATGCCAGCTACCAAGTGGAGTGAGGTGGATGGGAAATTGTCTTTGGTATGAAAAGATATGCCTTCCCATAGCATTTTGCTCCTGTGGATTTTTGTGAAGACCTACCAAGACCGTAAAAATACAATCCTGCAAGTCCATCTCAACAGACAATTTTAAAGACATGTGACACCGTTTCTGAGCCATGGTTGCTTACATCACTATGGTAAGAAGACCAACCAAAATTTGTAGATTTGGAACTACAGGGGCTGTTTTAGTAAAAAAGGTGAACTATCATCAGATAGAGTCTCTTTTAAGGTACCAAATGGTTCACTTTTGAAGTAGAATATAATTATCTCACATTTACTCCCTGGAATTTCTGGCATGAAATAAACCCAAAAATGCATATACAAAGTTGTATTAAATATTCATAGGTGCCTACAAGGTGAAAAACCATTCCTTATAGCAATCTATCTTGCCAACCTCCTTTTAACTTTTTTGCACAATATATATAGCTAGCAGATCATATCAGGGGTTGATAGCAAGACCAGTAAGAACTTTAATAGGAAGGAAAAAAAATCTCATTCAAAATGTAGGAGATAATATTATTTCCCAAAAAAGGTTAGGGGAGCAGTAATTACTTGACAGTAAAAGCCAGATTACTTTCAACTGCAGCTGCACTTCACATATCTAACTTTAAAAGCAAAATACCTCAGCAGTAAAGTCTGTTAACAATGTAACTATTATCCATGAAAGATTTGAATATCTATTTTCACAAACAGAAATGGCATTACTATTCCCTAAATCATAAAAGTCCACCTCCCATTTCTTTGCTCTGGGCTCATATTAAGAAGGGAAGAAAAATAAACACAATTATACTATTAAACATAACCAACGACTTTTAAGCAAAGTCCTTGAACATCCTCTTTGGGAGGACAAGCAAATATAATTAAAGCTAAGCAGAAAGGACTTTTTCTGAGTTTCCAGAATTGAAAGCACAAGAAAAAACCTTTATTTTTCAAACTGCCCAAAGGTGTGAAAAACCTTAATACAAGACGTAACATTTGATGTCCCGCGTTGCAGAGGGTAACCATCATTGAGAAGTGGCTGAATATACTGAGGAGCTCTCTCAGAAATGAACTGTGAGCTCAAATCTGGACAACTTGGGACTTAACGGGACTGTGATAGCAGGTGATCTGATAAACTGACACTTTGTAAAAATAAAGTACTTAGCTAACTCAAAACCAAGCAGTCTTCATTTGTCCCTTGACAACTATGAAAATAGAGGGTTGTGAATGCACAGTAACTTTCCTTCAATTATAAGAAACCAGTTCATC
This sequence comes from Leptocoma aspasia, assembly GCA_013399835.1. Taxonomy (NCBI): domain Eukaryota; kingdom Metazoa; phylum Chordata; class Aves; order Passeriformes; family Nectariniidae; genus Leptocoma; species Leptocoma aspasia. The sequence continues at coordinate 2,647,175 of VXAX01001105.1, read as the reverse complement.
GAGATGTTAGAAATAACAGACTCAGTACCATGACATTTAAGCTGAAAAAGAAAGTTCTACCTCGTATCTATGGATATTACTGATCTGTGGAAAATCATTTTATTCAGTTTCTCATCTAAAGCTGTAAAGGGATTTCCATACACATTTATTTAGCTATAAGAATATTTTTTGTTCTTTCCAGAAGCTAGCAATTAGGACTATAAAAGGCATAACAGAGTGTTGTGCTACACCTGTCTTACTCCAGCAATCCAGCTATTCTGGTGATAATGGGTACTCAGCGTGGAGCATGTGGCTGCCAGGGTGGCAGGAAGTCTGCAGGATGCAGGTGCTCTCTTCTCAATTCTGCCCACGATCCTCCCTGTGCCTGGGAGCCCACAGAGTCCCCAAGGAGGTTAGGATGACTATATCTCAAGATAGTGTTGGCTTCCACAAAGAAAGATGAAATGATCCTGACAGCACTGAGGTGTAGAAGGCAGCATCCGAACACAGGGTAGGTTATGGCCCGTTCTCTGCATCACTCTGATTTTACATACAGTTTTAAACTGTCATGGTAATGAGTCCTGTGCAAGATGTTATCCTGGTGTGGGATATTGTATTTAGCTGAAGCATCTGGGTTGCACATGAAACATCAGTGTTTTCCAGAATGAAGGGATTGAATGAAATGTGTGAAATGTGTGAAACACCACATGGCCTTTCATGGACAACCCCTATCGGTGCAAAAAGCAAATACATTCAGTAGCTTAAATATCTCTTTCTGGTAACATTGTAGTGATTTTCTCTGTATCAAAGGCTTTAGACCTTGACCATACTTGTAACATTTCATGTTACTGTCTGCTAACAATGCAAATAACTCACATTTTGTTAACTTGTGGCCTTGCAAACAAGTTAACAAAAGCTCAAATTTTGGAAAACAGTGCTTTTTTTCCAGAAACATTTATGATTGCTTGTCACATATCTATGTTGCATTTCTATCCTATGAGGATTTTGAAAGTTTTTGACAGGAAATGCATCTGATCTTTTGCTGTGTATAGATGCCCAGATAAAAGAGTGTCACTATGAAGGTAATAGGTGTCCTGAAAATATCCTAAGCAAACAGGTTGATTAGAAAATTTGACTTTTACAAGCAAGCAAACAGGAAAGAGTTTGACTCATTGGTCTTAATTTTAGCACAAAGTCAGTCTATCCATGAAAGGCAAGAAGAGCTTTTGTGTGTAGAAAGGGTGGGGGAAATAGCATAATTAAAGCACTCTCTGAAGAATTGTAATATGAATGTGCTGCAGTATGCAAGATATATATATCAAGAATGAGAGCCAATCTGGGTGACAAGATGAAGTATGGTAATGTGCAGCTGAAAATGCCATAGAATGAAAATCTGAAATAATGATGAGTCAGTACTTAGGTATAGTCCAGATGACCAAAAAAGCAACCATGAGCACTGATAAGATGATGCATACTTCATTTCATTCCTATGTTTCTCATTTTCAATACATATCACCTATTTATATTTTTCTGTTTATTTTTTCTCTTTGGAGAAAATAATAAACCTAATAGTACTCATGGTAATAGCAATAATAAAAATAACAATAATAATAGTAATAACAATGAAAAGGAAAGATAGAGGAAAGAAAAAAACCCAAAAGACACAAGTGATGCACTCTTAAGTCCCTTGCCACCTGCTGCCCCATGCCCAGCCCATTCCTCAACAGCAGTCATCCCCCAGAAAGCTCCCCTCAGTTTATTTACTGAACATGACTCTCTATGGTATGGAAAATCCCTTTGTACAATTAAGACCAGCTGTCCTGGCCATGTTCCCTCCCAGCTTACTGAACACCTTTTCACTGGCAGAGTAAGAGACTCTGAAAAGCCCTTGACTCTAGCAGTACTTAGCAACAACTAAAACTTCATTGTCTTATCAACATTATCTTCATATTAGATCTGAAACACAACACCACAGCAGCTACTAAGAAGAAAATTAACTCTATCCTTCTGCCAAAACCAGGACACCATTAATTTGTTACAATATCCGAGCCTAAGAGCTCTGGAGGGACTAATAAGTGAGACATAGTCTTCTTCCAAGCTTCTTTGTATTTTTGCAGAATAGAGTAGTGCAATAGCTCCCTCTTTGTATTTTTAAGCAGCAATTTATATCAGTGAACAGTGAGAAAATGCACATTCTATATACCTGCACTGTTCCAAGCAGCCTACAATTTTCTTATCTCCCAGCTCTTGTTTTTAGGTCCCAGTTCCTGGTACATGAGCATTTCTTGACTCCCAAGTTCTCTGTTGGTATGAAGCCAGAAATCCTACCAAGATGAAGCCTAGGCATGTGTTTTTGAGAAGGTACTTTCCACGTGGAAGTTGAGAAAACAAGTGACAGAAGTCCAATTGCTATGTCTGTGCTCTGTCCTCCCACACAATGCCAGGGGCTATGAATCCCTGAAGTCCTCCATGCTCCTGGTTCACAGCATAAACACCCCGCTGCTTTGGAAGGTAGCACAGACCTTACATTGCTTGGCACATTTCAGATTTGAAAAAAAGCCCACACAAATAGAGAAAACTGTGTCTTAGGATGACAGTAGCACTTCTTCAAGCTCCCAGAGGACCCTCTGCCAAGTTTTTCATCGTTCAAGTTCAGCTCCCAGTCCACATAGCCTGACTGAGGGTCTGTTCCTGAGAAGGGTATGTGGGCATGCTCTTCAGGATGTGGTTTCAAAAGGTAATCCACAATGTGCCCCTGTGGGCCACTCTAAAAGTATTATCAGTAGCTCTGTAACTCATTATTTAGACCACAACTGAGTATATTTTACAGCTCTGAGTCTATTAAAGATATTATGTTAAATGATAATGATGATTATGATGATATTAATAATAGAGGTAATATATGATATGATAATTATGGTACTAATTATATCAGTAATAGTACTAATAATACTAGTACTATTGCCACTAATAAAGAATGTCTTGGTTTTCCTTCCCTTTATTTCTGAGCAGGATATACATAGTAGGCTGAAGAACCCCAAGTAGACTTAAGCCTTTGTTTCAAAGAATGTTTTACTCTTTATGCAGGCTTTCCTGTTCCACATATTTCACTATGACTGGAATAAAGTATCTTCAAGCCATTAAATAATTTTCCTCAAAAAAGTATAATTTTATTTACATATCTCACCAAGGCTGTTGAAAATATGCTTATTCCAGCTCAAACAACTCTGTATTAATGCAAATAAGAATATTAGAGAACTTTAATAACATAAATTTGATTCCCCTAGTATTTGATCCCCCAAGGTGACTATACACATGGTATTCATAATATCATTATTTTAGACCCCAGTTATATGCTATTATCCAGCAGATGGTGTAGAGGCCATCATGAATGCGGATGGAGTTTGCTGAAATTTGTAGCTACCTCTTGTGATCTACTACTCGTGGAATTATTGGACAGTCCAGGTTGGATGGGACCTCAAAAGATCATCAACCTTTTATTGTAAGGGGGCTTCAATGAGACTCTCAAGTATCCTATCTTTTTATCTCTCTATTCATTATTCTCATTAATGCCCAATAATGCAGTATAAATCTGAAAAAAACAGAATATTCTAAGCACTATTTCAGACCCTTGGTTGCATCCCAGATTTTGAAATATATATTAATGTTTGGGTTTTGCTGTTGTTTTGTTTAATTGTTAGTCTCAGATTATAGGAATGCCTGTGGATGGTTTGTCCTGATTATCATAAGTAAGGGATAGCTGCAGCTCAGGGATGTGAGTTCTTGACTAACCTAAGTATCTAGTCACTCCCATTTAATTTATATACCTAGAATTAGAGGTAACTTTTAAAACTTAAGCCCTATCCTCAAAATTATTTTTTTTTGTGAAATTCATTAGTGCCAAACACAATAGAGTACATCAACAACCCCTTTAAAAACATAAATTATTAAATGCTTCAGGTGAGTCAGTGTAATTCATGATTTTAACTGCAGCAAAGTCAAATTTTCAAAATACATTGAACATATTTTAATTGGAGTCTTTATGGCAATGCCTGAGGCTTTGATAAAAATTCACAACTACAAGACATAAATGACGCTGATAAATTCACTGGTTGACAGGCTGAAATGAAGAACAGAGGTGAAATTTCAAAATGTGGAAGGCTTCCAAATTTGTGTCTCTATCTAGCAATAAATCCATAGTTAAAAGTACCAAATAGTATTTCCAGGATTGATGCAAAAAGAGATCATCTCTTTTCTCCATGAGTGAAGCAGATTATTCAGAAAACCAGAGAAGAAATTAATTAGAATTATCAGCTCCATTGAATTAATAAAATGGTAAAGAACAGGAAATTTCCACATAATGTCTGCCAGATTCTGTGTCTATGGGACCTGATTTCTAATTCTCTTACAGGAATAAATCCATGAAAGTAAATTGCTGAAATAGAATATGGTTGTTAATCTTACTCTCCTCAACCTTCCTTTGTCCTACACATATAATCCTTTGAGAAATCAGGTATTTGTGGACTTGGACTCAGAGTGCCATGAGATATATGTCTGGATGTCATCATCATATTTTACTACTGGAAAAAAAAATTACATTCATGGGAAAAAGGAAGAGCTGTGACATCCTGAAAAATAAGAAAGGAGCCATTTGTGGATTGCAGGATACCAAGAAGGAAAGAAAAGCATCTTAGAGCTTCCTTGTTTTCAAGCTAGAATAGAGCTAGATCAGTTTTTTGCTTAATTAGATATTAATGATTATATAAATATGTATTTTAACTGTCTGCTTAAATGATGAACAGGATGGCATTAAAAAAATTTGCAATACTCTGAACAAAGCTCCTGTGATGGTAATTACATCTAGTACATTACCTCATAAAATGCAGTCAATTTGTGTAAGAGAATTAAACTTCAGTTTGAGAACTGTGTGGGTGTACACAAAATAACAAATAAAGAGCTTCTCTTCTGCTACTCTGTCAAAAAGCTTTAGTGGAAAAGTCCCCTCAGAGGACATTTATTTTAGATATTTAAATGTTGAATTATTCCCAGATTTTCAGCCAACCTTTAAATTTCATTAGAGTGCTGAATGCTGCATGTTCTGCATCAACTCACAAACATACCACTTGTTTATTAAAATCTCTAAGATACATTTGGAGTTTCCACTGAAAAATCTATTAACAGCACAAATTCTTCTGAAGCATCAAGTTTTGGATGGGATGGTGAGGAATTAAATATCAAGTAATTGTAATTTAAACAGCTGTTAAAATGAGTATCTTTTCTGCGTCCTCCTAATAGTCTACCACTTAATTTTCTTCAGTCCAGCTAAGAATGAATTGTCAGACAAATGCAAAAATTTAAGCACTGTTGTAAATTAAGGTGTTCTTTTGCACCAGGGCTCAAAACTTAAAATTACATATTTCATCAGTGCCTACCCCTGAGTAAAAACTGTTACCTTTGGGGTAAGGTGTTCATGCCTTTAAGGACAGCCACAGCAGCTGCCAAGTTTTCTAGACATAACTACTATTATTTCTCATGATGCTTTTAGGACAGACAGGCAACACATTTTCCAAGTTTACCAAAGGAGTTTGTTCCAAGAGCCAAATATATTTTTAAGACCTTTAAGTCATTGCCAAGCATAGAAGTTCAAAAACCCTCTCCTGCTTTCTCCTGTCCTCCTTTGAAAATGTTTTGATCATCATGAATTCTGGCAACTGTGATATTTAACCTGCAGATGAGATTAATGACTAATGAGTCTTAGTTCTGAAAATGCTTCAGGGTCATGCCAGATGAGGAACAAATGTCGTATAGTGAGTATTCTTTTGCCCAGTTATTAGGAACAAGAATTGGAACAACCTACCCAGAGAAGTGGTTGAGTCACCATCCCTGGAGGTGTTTAAAAGATGTGCAGATGTGGCACCTGGGGACATGGTTTAGGGGTGGGCTTGGCAGTGCTGTGTTAATGGTTGCACTTGATCATCTTAAAAGTCTTTTCTAACCTACATGATTCTATGACTATTACAATATTTTCCCCCTATTGTCTTCTGTCTTATAACAGCTTGTCTATGTAGAAACCTTTTTAAAACCACACCTATTATACACCTGTGTTCATCAAAAGTAAACTCACAAAGTAAAAGCACTAATCATAGTATTTCTTCTTCCAAGGCCAACTTTTAAATTCATTCCCTGTAACAGATGTTTCCCGAATTAAGCTTGACCTCACAATGTATCAGGTTACTCAAAATAACTTCAGGATTACCACAGAATTCAAAGTTAAATTGTAAGATGACTTTAAGAATTGTGATGTTATTGTACAAATCACCCTTTTCATTATTAGAAATTCACCTTTACTTTTCTAGGAATATGAACAAATGCAATGGTATTATGAGAGAAAGCAAAACCTGAAAGCTCCAAATGCAGATAGCAGGTAATTCTCTGAAAATATGCAAAAAAGAGGAATAAATTCCATAGAAGTACTACATTTTTGTTTAAAATTGTGCAATATAAAATATGTTCTTTGAAATAAATTGAATCTCCTCTCACCTTTAGCACTGCTTTTTTCCCCTTTAATCTGAATAGTATTTGCTTATCTTATTACTTTACAAAATTATAGCTTTGTTTTAATCAGTACTGCAGCTAAGCATATAAGATCTGTCAAAACACCATGGAGTAGGTAATGAAGAGGAAAAGAACATTTCAAACAAACTTTCAATGACAACAGAATTTTCAAAATATCTTTAAACAAAACTAAAAAATGCTGCAAAAGATTTTTTGATTGTGTCATACTGACATATAATTTGATCAAAGTTGTATATCTTTAAAATGTGTATAACAGTCACGCATTTTAAGATTGCTCTGTGCGTCCTACATTTTGTTATATACCATTCCTTATATAGTTTTTCTTATGGGCTTAAAAGAAGCTTCATGTATGATTTTATCGAATGTTATATTCTTTCTTTTACTCTGCAGAAAAAACAATATCCACAGCTTTCTTATTGTATTGGCTTCATGCAATGTGCTCTATTCCTACATTTCCTTAATCTCTAATATCAGTATTGACTTAAACAGCTTTCTTAACAACTAATCTGCTGCTTTATGTTTTAAGTGAGAGTGATTCAGTCCCCTACGTTCAATGTGCATGTAAGTGCATAAACACCACCACTTATGAAGAAACATTTCTGAATTGTTGGAGGGAAAAAAATCAATTTTTAATACCACATGCAACTGGGTAAAACTGGTATTTCATATTTGTTCAAAGTAGATACTTTTATACTATTTAATTTACTGTCTATAAATTATTATCGCAAAAGGTAAGTTAGAATTGTTAATGAAATGAAAATTTACAGTTCATGTCACACAAGAATAAAATACTGTCCTAAGAATTTTGAGTGCCTATTTTTTGAGGGTGGAGAAAAAAAGAACAGTAATATTAAGATGTGCTTCCCTAGATATTGCTAGCATTCTACATTATGCTTTTATATGAGAACTTTTGCATAGAAGATCTTTTTATGTTATTAAACCTCACAGATTGTAGGTATTACTCCCATTCTTTTATAACTGCTGTGACTTGCAGTAGGTATGGAGAGATTTTTGTATCAGTGGCTGCTTAGCTTCTTCTCTGGAGCAAATCACTCTTCTTCTCAGGCAAAATTATTCCTCACAAATTTCTCTGCCTTGGTTCCCAAGGCAGATTTTAGTAAAATAGTAAGATATGCCCTCATGGATTTGTGCTAATAACAGAAAAAATGCCATTACTATCAAATGCATAAGCATGCATTTTATCATATCTAACTTTACCCACCTAACCTGTAGGTACCTGATCTATCATAATAATGTAGATAAATTCACAGAGAGTGAGGCATCTCCAAAGGACAATTCATCTTATGCACTGTGAATACCTACCTAGAGATGAGAATAGTAGCACAGAAGAGATTCATTTATCTCCATTGAAGGAATCCACATCACTAGCATAGATTAGGCAACTAATTTTTAGCTGGCTAATATTGGCTGAGATGATTCAACCCAGGTGATGAAGTAGCATTGTAGGTCACTGTCCAAGTCCTTTGTATTATGCAGTAGCTGTAACTCCTGCTTATATTACTGTATCCAATCAGCAACCAGTCCCACTCTAATGTATCTGAGTAGGAAACTTAGAAATATCATCAACTGCAGCCTTTCTTTTTCTTAAGTTTTTTGTTTGTCTTTGCTAAGCAGAAACTGGCTTTGTGTTTATATGAATAATATAAATATAAATAAT
>VXAX01001105.1:2617042-2638754 GCA_013399835.1 Leptocoma aspasia | reverse complement strand
TATAATATAATATATATAAATAATATAAATAAAATAATATAAATATAAATGCTCTTTTTCTCATATACTGAGTTGGGTCTAGATTATCCATCTTTCTGTGCTAGTGTGAGGAATTATTCCAAATGTAGTACAACATGTCAGAATAGTCTGATGGCTTCCAGATGAAAGACCATATAGTTTCTTAGCTGTACTCTTTGTGAGTCTGATGTATTATTTCTCCTAGCCTTCATGCTACAAAACTACAACTGAGGGACTGAAATTTGCTTTTCTTCTGGTTGGCAGTCAGATCTAAGGCAGGTTACTACATGACAGTCTTTAATTTTTGGCAAAATATTGCTATTCTGCACAACTGCAAAGTGATGTAGGTTGAGCTGGAAAGAGCCCAATGACAGTCACTTAATGTGTTGTGCCAGAATGTCCTTTGTTTTAGTGTGTCAATCATCTCCTGTCTTATTTGTAGGAATTTGGGTTTTAAGAAAATTTGATGTTCAAATATTCTATGTTCAAGTGTCTTACATTCATGGAGAACCATGAATTTGGACATGTGTCCTCGGAAAAGAGATTTATTGCTTCATGGTTTCATCACCAGCACAGTTCTCTGTATAAAGCACTTCTCTGTGATTCAGGGTTTCACTAATGTTGAGGTGCTTTTTCTGATTGCTTTTTTTACTGGTTCCCTTATGGTTAGGCTTGAATAAACCACAAAACCAAGAGCCCCAGGGACACTGCAACTACAAAAGCCATGCCAAGTGGAGTATGGCACTACCCCAACGTTGCTCCCCCCACACCTTGTTTCTGGCACCACCCAGAGGCTGGGTGCCTAAGGCTCAGCAAAAGCCTGATTTTACAGCTTCCCTTAGGGTTAAGGTTATGATTAGGAGTAGGCTTGAAAAACCAGCAAAGCTCAGAGCTCCAAGGACACTACAACTACAAAAGGAATGCCAAGCGAAGCATGGCAGTGCCCCAACATTGCTCCATCAGAAAATTTTTCTTCAAACCAACCACAGGCCGGGTAGAACTCACTTAGAAAAAGCCTGATTTTATTGCTCCTCCTAGGGGTAGGACTCTACTTAGGCTAGGGGTTCAGAAAACCACAAAGCCCAGAGCTCCAGGCACACTGCAACTGCAAAAGACATGCCGAGGGGAGCACAGCACTGCCCCAACATTGTTCCCTCCACACCTTTCTGCTTGGCACCAGTGTCAGCCAAATGCTCTGTTTAATTCTTGGCTCAGGGTTAGAGTTATGCTTAGGGTTAAGGTTGAGCAAACCACAATGCCCAGAGTTCCAGGCACACTGCAGCTGTAAAGGGTATGCCAAGGGGAGTGTGGCACTGCCCTAACATTGTTCCCTCTACATCTTTCTGCTTTGCACTGCTCATGTGCTTTGCACCTCAGCAAATTGCTGCTTTTACTGCTCGGCCTAGTTCAAGGCTTATGCTTGAGGTTAGACTTGAGAAAACCATAAAGCCTAGACCTCCAGGGTTGTTGCAACTACAAGAGGCATTTAAAGGAGAGTACTTCATGTCATCCCATTACATTTGATTACAACCTCTTCATTTCACAATTATATTTTATTTCTTTAAATTGAATTTCATTTTATTAGAAGTCCAGTCTAGTAAGTTAGTTTCCCTTTTTTCAACATCTTCAAGATTTCAAAAAGTAGCAATTTTGGGAGGTTTGGTCCATTTCTCTGCTCTTTTTATCAGCCCATGCCATTTTATTGTTTTCACTTCCAGTTCAGAATTTTCACTTCCTTTTTTAGCATTTCGTTTAACCAATCTCTTCACCTGTCCATTCATTTAATTCTGTTCCCTGATTTCAGCATTTCAATGAGTACAAATTTGGCAAGTTTTGGTCCTTTTTAGGGCACCTCATTTCATCTCAGTCCATTTCATGGTAGTCACTCAATTTCCAAATTTTCTATCTGTTTCAGTTGCATTATTATTTCTTCATATCTCCTGTCCAAAGTGCTTGTTACACTTTGTTCTTGGATTTCAAGGTTTCAGTGGGAATCAATTGGGCAAGCTTTGGTCAATCTCCCTGCACTTTATGTAATCCCATTTGCTTTTATTTTTTTCGCTTCAGTTCAGAATTTTCTTTTTTCCTTTTAGCATTTCATTTCTTCAATTTCTTCTTCTGTCTCTTGTTTACCTTTCTTCCCTGATTTTGCTGTTTCAATGTGTCTCAGTACATTTTGTGGCTGTCACTCAGTTTCCAAATTTTCTGGCTTTTTTCAGTTGCATTTTATTTGCTCGTATCTCCTGTCCAGAGTGTTTCTTACACTTTGTTCTCTGATTTCAAGATTTCTTATCCTTTTCTGAAAAGAAAATTCTCCCTTTCAGGAAAGGAAATGAAATCTTGAGATTTCAATGAGGATCGATTGGGGAAGTTTCAGTCCAGTTTTCCCTACACTTCATGTCATTCCATGCCATTTTATGGTTTTCACTTGTGTTCAGAATTTTCTCTAATTTTTTTTAGCATTTCATTTCTTCAATTTCTGCTCCTGTCTCTTTGTTTACGTTTCTTCCCCGATTTTGAGATTTCAATGTGAGTAATTTTGGCAAATTTTGGTCCTTTTCATTGCATCTCATTTCATCTCAGCCCATTTCGTGGTAATCACTCCATTTCCAAATTTTAATATTTTCTTTCAGTTGCATTTTATTGTTTCTGTCTCCGGTCCAGAGTGTTTGTTACATTTTGTTCTCTGATTTCAAGACTTCAATGAGGATCAACTGGGTAAACTTTGGTCCATTTCCCTGCTCTTTGTGTTGTCCCATTTGCTTTTATTGTTTTCACTTTGGTTCAAAATTTCCAGTATTTTTAGCATTTCATTTCTTGAATTTCTCTTCTTGTTTCTTTGCTTAACTTCTTCCCTGATTTTGAGATATCAGTGAGTATCATTTTGGCAGGTTTCTCTGAGTTTAATTTAGTAAAAACAATACTCCTCTAACAAAATATTTCTCCCTCTGCATCATTCTTCTTGGCCCAATCCTTGGGCTAGTCAAAAAGCTGCTTCTACTGCTCTGTAGGATTAGGCATACGATTTGGTTTAGCGTTTAGAAAACCACAAAGCCCGGAGCTCCAGGCACACTGCAGCTGTGAAAGGCATGCCAAAGGCAGCACGGCACTGCCCCAACATTGCTCTCTCTATACCTTGCTCCTTGGCATCAAACCTGGGCTATGAATCTGTGCCTCAACAATCGTCTGATTTTCTTCATTGATTACGGTTAGGGTTACACTTAGGTTAGGCTTAGAAACCCACAAACCTAGAGCTCCTGGGAAACTGCATCCACGAAAGACATGCAAGGGGATCACAGCATTGCCTCAACAGTGCTCCCTCAGAGTCTTGCTTCTTGCCACCAACCATAGGCTTTCTACCCCAGGCTCAGAAAAAGCCTGATTTTATTTCTCGCCTTAGGGTTAGGGTCACACTTAGGGTTAGGCTGTACAAAACCTTAAAGCCTGGAGCTCCAAAGACAGAGCACGGCACTGCCCCAATATTGCTATCTCAGTATCTTGCTTCTTGGAACCTGTCTTTGGGATGGTTTATATGCCATATACATTTTTTTGTTTTGGTTTGGGTATTTTTTCTTTTTTTTTCTTTTTTTTTTTTTGGGAAGGGTTGTTGCCTCCCCCAGCTCTAGGAGTATCACAGTAGGTGAGGGGGGGCTCAGGATGCTGTAAGTGTTGGGGGCCAGCGGCTAATGCTTCCTTTGGGTGGGGTGAGCAACTCAGCAGCCATGGAGCACAGCTCTCCTACTGGTTATTTTTTTGCCCTGTGTTTTTTGCCCATTTAGTTTTCTTTTTTCCCTCGGGACTGTGGCTAGGGCTTGTCAGCTTGCTTCTCTGCTGCTTGGGAGCTGAAAGCCAGTGCTTGCTTCTCCTGGAGCCCACGGTCCCCGGCTGGGACCACTGCCTCTGCACCCCCGACCCCTGGACCAGGCATCACCAGGGAACTAACAAAGGGAGCGATCCCGGCCCAGCCCCACTGTTTCCTGCTGCTTTTGTTTGTTGTTGTTGCCGTTGTTGTTGTTTGTTTGTCTTGTTACACATATAAATGTTAGTGAAGAACTGTCAATCCTGTTCCCATAGCTTTGCCTGAAAGCCATGTAATTTCACAGTTGTAATAATCTGGAGGGAAGGGGGTCACATTTTCCATTCCAAGGGAGGTTCCTGCCTTCCTTGGCAGACACCTGTCTTTCAAACCAAGACAGCACCACCCATATGGTGGGCACCTCAGCCTAAGCAATAGCCTGATTTTACTGCTTCCCTTAGGGCTAAGGTTACACTTAGAGTTAGGCTTGAAAAAAACCACAAAGCCCAGAGCTCCAGGGATACTGCAAATACAAAAGGCTCAAGGGGAGCACAGCACTACCCCATCACTGCTCCCTCCCCACCTTGCTCCTTGTCACCTGAGCCTCAGAAAAATCCTGATTTTACTGCTCCACTTAGGGTTAGGTTTACACTGAGGAAACTGAGTGGACACAGGAACAGCACTTGTCATTTGCATAGTTCTGTTTTGGTTTGCCTTTGCCTATTAAACACAGATGTGAGTGTACAACTGTCTAAACACAGAAAGAGATCTGAAAATGATGGCTGGCCCAGGCTGAATTCTGCAGAGGGAAATTGTTGCAGCATTTTCAGTAGTAATTAAAGCTATTGGATTTTTTCACAATTTTTTGTTACAGGAAAATTCTGCTCAGAATATATTATAAATCTGGCCAATGTTTCTTTAGTTGTGGGGTTTTTTTCTTTAAGAGTGCTGAATCACAATTACAAAAATGGCAGCAGAAAATAAAGCTAATAACATTTCAAGATCCTATTGGTTTCTAGGCAAAACCAAAGGAATGCTTATACTTTTTTCAGCTATCCCAATAAGAAGAAAAATACAATTAATGTCCTAAGAAAAAAATATAATTCAAATGTTATCTGTGCAGAGAAGAAAAAATGGAGGTAAAGAAGAAAAAGCTTTTACTACCAAACATATAGTACAAAACCCATTATTTTTATTTTCTCCAAGGACTAACTCTTCACTCACAAAACAGACAATTTCACACACAGGAGCAAAATGCTGAAGGATCTTCATACATATTCATAGGAGCTAAGACTTAGCTTCTGATCTCAGGGGAAAAGCTACAAAACCCAGACTTGGGCACCTAAACTGAAAACTCCAAACTGTTCAGAAAAGGATTAATGGTTATCTGGTTGACACAGATGCACAATTTGTGTTGTTATTATAGTGTTTTAAGAATAATTATTGGTTCTATTCCTATGGTGAAGATGAAATCATTGTAATTTCAAGTTTTTTATATTAATATCGGTGTTTCATGGAGTCAGTGATACACTAAGAACTTTAGCAGTGATGCTGGCACACAAAAGGAAGATTTTTCCCTTTGCGAATGATAAAATGGTAATGGCATATGACTTGTGACTGTCTTCACTCAAGATTTTTCATGTACACATTAATGGATTTTAATGGTCTGTGGTAGACATCTTATTAGTTATTAGTGGTCTTCAAAACTACAATAAAGCCTAAGAGCCAATGCAGAAGGAAGTCTACTATGACAAGCAATTTACAAAATAGGAAGGGTACACAGACTCTGACCGAGAGGTAGGAAGTGAAACCAACAGAGACTGTAGCACACACACTGAGTGAACAGCAGGATGGCCTCGTTTTCTTCTGTGTGTGTGTGGTTACTGTGAAAGGATAAATGAAAGTAGATTGGCGAGTTAGGAAAGCTGGGAAAGAGTTTAGATTCTAGATGCATGAGCATCGTCTTCTTCTACTGAGAAATGTTCCATGATTTATACATGTGGAAAATACATTATTTAAGGATTGTTGCTCATTATTAAGGGTGTTTATATTCTTGAGCTCCAGACTGGATGATGATACAGTTAATGAAAATTCCCAGAAATTTACATGAGCCTGAGGGGAAAAAATAGCCAATCCAACCCTGTACATTGTCTTTTATTCTTACTTAAGAAACAAGTCAAACGAGCCATTAAAAGCCTTGAGCTTAGATCCAAGACTTACATATATTAAACTGATTGGAAGAAAAATTCAGGAATTTGTCTCTGTAAATGCCAGGAATCTATACAATTTGAGGATAATTAATACCTAATAGGTGAAATATGTAGACTTTTCTCATCCTTACATTTTATCTTCAAAACTTTCATCCTAATAAGAATTATATTATAAAATTGGATTAATAATGGATTCATAATTATTCTGTCACATTCTGTGAAATCTGTCAGGTTTGCTTGGCAATTGAAAAGACAGGGCATAGCCTTTTGCTCTATGATTTTATGAACCAGACTACTTACTAGCTCCCGTCATAGCTATTTGAGGAATTGATGTCCTTTACCTGGTGGACTGGAGACCCCAAGTGGTCAGACTTCATCTTTTCTGTATATTTAAAGCCAAAATGAATAGATTTCTGTAACTGCTTATTATTGCAGAAGTCTATGAGGTATGTATCTAAGAGAAAAACAGCAAAGAAACTGGAAGTTTAGGAAAGCATTTTATTTCCAAAAACAGATGCCAATAAATAGTACTTTAAAAAGGAGGAGGGGGCGAGGGAACAGTTACTGCTGATACTTAAGTGCAAAAAATTGCGTGTAAAAAGTCTGTGTTTCTACAGTTCTGTTTCTCACATTGATACTTTCCTCCAAACTGAAATGCACTGTTTTCAGCCTTCTCTAGTCCACAAGGCTCTTACTCAAACCTACTCATTTATTCCAAGAGCTGGAGAAGAAGGAGGAAGAAAAGCTGAGAGACTGAAACCTCTTAAATTGACTTAATTGATCAGAAATTGACTTAATTGATCAGAAATTGATTTAACTGGCAGAAAATGGCAGTTAAAAACATAAAATCAAACTGAATTTTGGACTTTCCATTAAAAAGCAAGTCAAATATTTCTGGACTTACATTTATTTAATTATTCATAACTAGAAGATTTGCTTTCACTTTTTTTTATTTTCAACTCCATTGTAAAATATCTGAGATTTTTGGACTTTAGTATGTACAAAACTATTATGTATTTTCAAAGCACATTGCACACACTGCTAATGACAGGGAAACATTTTGTTATCTTTTATTTTGCTTCACTGTATTCTTATGAATAAAACTCCTGGATATAACAATTCAAAACTTTTATGGGATTATCTAATGCAAAGTCTTAAAATTATGAGTTAAAAATGGAAAACAGAAGCCAAATCTACCAAATTTCATTAAAATGGTCTCCACCTGTCTCAGCTTTTTCCTCCTTGCCACCCTTCTTTGATGGCTATGAATGTCTCATGTTGATCTAGGGCTGGAATTCAACTGTTGTGTCTCAAAATACTTCTAGTTCTGATCAAAGTTTTAAAACCTCATAACAATATTAAAACACTGACTACATTATAAGGCCAGTGTAAGATTTAAGGGGATTTTGGTGAAACATAATTAGCATTAGGTTAAAATGAACTGTTTGATGGATAAATTGTTTCAGTTTACATCATGATGAAAGAACATAATGAAAGCTTTTAGGATTAAATTCTGCTATTTTTTTTCCTAAATTCTATCAAAACTGGCAGGAGGTAGAAGCCTGGCAGTTTTATTTTTCTATTATCTTCCATGGTAGCAAGACATATCCAAAGGAAATGAAACATATTCAGCCAGAGCAGAATACACTGCTACAGGATATCACTCCATGAAGACATAATGCCAAATAAAAGCAGCAGATATTAAATAATTTATCAATACTATCATATGATGGGTGAATAGGAGTATCAGGCACAGTTTCAGGGCTCCCTGCCTTGGTTCCATTCCTAACACTTTCCTACTCCTTTTTGAGGATAGTGATAATCAAAATTGTATTTAGTTTCCAATTTTTAGTTCTAAGAAGGACACCATTCATAAAACATAAAATGACTCTGTGGCACATGTGCTTTTCATTCTAGAGTATTCTTCCTTGAACTGATGGTTAAAATTAACATATAAATTAATTTATTTTTGGTTAAGTGAATGCAAATTGATATTTTGACAGCCATTCTAAGAATAATAAATTTATTATTTTCTCTTAGCCAGTAAGATCTACCAAATGAGAGCATTCCCAACTCAAAATGTAAGCCCATGGTCCTGACATTACTGACAAACTCATTTGTCAGTAATATGCAGGTTGATCAGCTGAATTGTGTAGAGTAACTTACAAAGTGTGTGAGTTGGGCACCTGTAGCAGTGCTCCATTAAAACTGGGCATTAATTTTATATCATCCTCTTTTGTTTTTCCTTTCTTCAGGGAGGATAAAATATAATATAGTTGCCCTTAAGGCATAAATCTGACTCTGCACTTCCTCATATCAATTGACCTGTCTGTAAATACAAATCTGGTCTTACAGGCATAACAGTGGGAAAAAGATATATGAGTGCTGCTCAAAGCATTTTCCTTTGTCATACTGGGCAGATGGCTGACCTGAAATATCCTACTCCAACTGACCTTCTACTCAGAAATAAACCTTTATTGATTCTCTATCTGAGTTACTAAAGCAACTTCAAAACAAATTGAAAAACCTGTTACATTTTTCTCCTAAGATTGTGACTGAGTTGACTAAGCGTATGATAAGTTGACTTAGCATTCATGAGGTGGTGTGATTTCTGCAGATTTTTACAAAAAAACCCAACAAGACTCTGTGGACATACAGCCTTTGTTCTGCTTATCATTGTGATATAGGGCACTTGAGATGAAGATGAAGCTTATGAGATCATTATTTGTATCATGAAAGTTAGAAATCACTGACTATAAACTGGCTATAAGCTAATGACTAAATCACTGGCTATAAACTCTTCAGCAGGAAGAGGCAAGGAAGAAGAGGTAGTGGGGTATCCCTGGATATTCATGAAGGTTTCTGGTGTCCAGAGCTTGATGATGGTGACAATAGCATTGAGTGTTTATGGGTAAGAATCAGGGGGAAAGCCAACAAAGCAGGTACCATGGTGGGAGTCTGCTACCATTCCCAATGTAAGGAAGTTTTGCAATGTTAAAAGTTATGTGGAAGCAATGCTGCAATAGCAATGTAACTGGTTAAAATACTTATAATTTGTTTACATTAAGGGCTTTTATTGCTTAAGAACTTTAATGCACTCATTATTGGAGAGTAGCCACCAAATTTTTTAGAGGAATAATTGTAACTCCCTTGAGAATAGTTCACATTCATTACAAACTAAATGCATAATGCTCATAATCCTGAGTAACATAGAAATTAACAGTAGAACCCTGCGAAGCTGTGTAAATTCTGAAGCTATTCATATTCTAAATCCATGCTGAAAGGGAACTTCATTAAGACAGTTGCATCTTATTTCCAGCTGCAGCTAAATCTTTAAATAACTACACTAGAAAAAGAATTTAAAGGCACCCACTTATATAAGTTATGAACGTGAATAAAGGACAAGAGCTTTACAGTGTACTACCCCCGTAAGCCTATCTCCGAGTTTTCTGATGATTCACAGTGTCTCCAGGCAACAAAGTAAATGACAGCTTTTGAATGTATTTCCTGTTCTTTTTTCATCTGCATTTACAAACTCTTTTTTTTTTTTTCCTCACAGAAGATGGATTACCCATTTTCATATCAATTTTAAAACACCTCCATTTAATCAGTTTGAAAGAAGTCCAATCAGCCAAACTGGGATGTTATCTAGAGAGACTTTTCTTCTTGGATTTTTTCCAGCAGTTTTACTTATCTTCTGTTGCAATTAAGAAATGCTTAGATTTGCCTATGTCTCTAACCTCTGGTTTAGTCACCTGTATATCTCTGTATCTCCTTGCTTGGTACCTTTATATTTGTGTTGCTGCCTATCCTTCAGACACACCTCTAGCTCCATTCCATGGAGTATGTGGATTCCCAGCCTATTATGCATGTAAAACTATTATATTCACCTTCACTTGTTTCTGTATTGTTCATGATTAACTGCCAATTTAATAATGATTCCATTTAAACAGAACTTACAGAATTTTATGCTCAGTTATGGAATTTTATAAGCTCAAGCCTATAAACAAAGTCAGGAAGATGATGCTGGTGAACTCATTTTTTTTGATTGTCTGCATATGGTATTCTTCAAGCTTCATTCTGCAGGGAACAGCATCACCACCTCCTGTCCTGCTATTATATTTATAATTAAATTCTAATAGTCTCTAATAAATTCTAATAGTTTAAACTGGTTCTCTCACAGTACCTTTATTCAATTTTAATTTAATTTCATTTAATTGTTTTGAAATCCCATTTTATAGGGTCTTTCTCCTGACAATTACTTTTATGGATGATTCATGAGAATTGTATGGCATATCCCAGAATCTCTGTCCCAGCAGTGTTCAGCATGTCAAGACATCAGATGCTAGTGAGAGTCAAAATGGATACCCAGGAAAATTTAATTCTTTTAAATACTTTTTCATCACTTATGTTCTCTATTTCCTGGAAAGGCATCAGTATCCAATTAATTCTTATTCTTTTAAACTCCAATAATTTCAGAATCAGTTTTTGGAGAGACAAGTGATTGCTCAGTTATGCTTCTTATGTGTCTGCTGGCACTGACTTTCAGAAATAGGCCTAATTTGTGGAAACACGGTGACTTCTGAACCATGCTGAGTGGCATAGTTGACATATCTGATGGACAGGCTGCTATCCAGAGGGATGTGGACATGCTCAAGAAGTGGATCAATGGGAAGGCCATGAGGTTCAACAAGGCCAAGGCCAGCTCCAAGGTTCTGCACCTGGATGGGGGCAATCCCCAGTACCAATACAGGCTGGGGGATGAGCAAATTGAAACCAGTCCTGCTGGGAAAGGCTTGGGGATTTTGATGGAGGAGAAGCTGGAGATGACCCTGCAATGTGCATTCACATAACTGAATAATGGTTAAAGAGGGAAAAGTTTGATTTTTTTTTTTTTTTTTTGTCAGCAGACTTTCAGGTTGCACATGCAGCTTATTGACCATAATCTTGCTCGGCAAAGTGGAAAGAGTTTTCTCTTTGGTTAAGGAAAGGTAAGAACTAATAGGGAGGTCTCATCAAAATGAAGATATGTCACCTGGAGGGAGGAAGAAAATGAAAAAAAGTGGAAGAAAGAGCAGAAAAGAGAGAGTGAGACATATTTTAAATTTAACCACACTGTAATAGATCAATGCATTTGGGATTTTTAGTATATTTATTCTTGTATTTCATAATTACTTTTGATACTGATATCTGCCATTTTGATGATATCTGACATCTGATCTGACATGATACTGTCAATTGTGGATGATATAAATAAATACTCTCATTTGAATTTACTTTATCTGACTGAAATTAATAGGGATTTCAAGTAACTGGATAATATCAAGGCTCTTTTTATCCAATGGCACAGTTAACTAGAGGACTGGATTACTGGAGAATCTGTCTTACCACATCACATTGTTCAAAAGAGACAAAGAGTATGTCGACTGTTTGGCAACTGCCTGCCTAAAAAGATGATAAAGAACTGATATCACAAAAACAAAACAAAAACCCCCACACGTTTCAGGGACTGTGGTAAGGGAAGAAGCTCATTTCCCAACGAAACACCCCCAATGTGGGAGTGTCTCCCAAGTCACTTGAACCTAGAGATGCAGAAATATAGGGAAGGAAAATGCCAAGCTCTTTTGCTGCAGCCATAGATGGACAACCAGAAGATTTCCTCAGCAGAAGGACAGCGATAAAACAGTTGAGCAAGGATTTGGAGAATCAGAGAGGGGCCTGGCTTCCCTTTGCAACAATCCATATCCTTTCAGTGCATATCAGGAGAAGTGGAAAAGATTCTGGGCCCTGAAATACATCTGCGTGTAGGGTACTGCCATATGCTCAGTCACCATTACTTCTGAGACAAAGATCTTGGCAGGCACTTTCACACTTCAGAGAAGATGAGGCATACCAAGGAACACATTGCTGCTTCTTGGCAGAGGACACACACGCTTTTATGGGTTTAGAGCAGATGAATGAAAAAGGACTGACCTTTAGTGTGGGCTTCTCCTCTACAGATACCATTGTTTGTGTTGGTTATCACAACTTGTAGAACGGGCTCCCAAAGGCCAGTGAGAACAACCAGGACCAGCTGGAGCTGGCATGCACTGTGGTCATGCTCTCAGAAGCTCTTTGTCGTTTTACTCCACGCTCAGAGAGATTGTCTGCAGAATTTTGTTGTGCGCTCTGGGACAAGTTTGACATGGATATGTTCTGAGACAACTTTGGCCTGGACCATGCCAACATCTGGCATGAATACTTAAAGTGTAGGATGTTCCTTTTACTGTGTAGGAGGGTCACAGTGGTCCTGCTGTGGGAGAACAAACATACAAATTCCTGGGTTCTCTCCACAGCACAAGACTCTACTGAAGTCCATTTTCTGCATCTGGTGTCCATGCTAGAAGATATGATTCAGTCAGATCAGGCCTATATGGTTCTGGCATGGAACACCTTTGATAATCCTAGCTGGTCAAATACTCAACAAGAAGAAAGCATTTGACATGGAACATAAATATGCTATAGGTATCCCTATATATTGATATTAATCCCTGCTTTGTGGAAGTCACTTGATGCACTATGAACTAGAGCAGAAGTCTTGGTTATGTTCTTCAGGACCTTGGAACAAGACTGTTTACTTTCATTAGTGAGAGTTTCAAGACTGTCTTTTGACCTGTTGTTTTTTTCTTCCTTAGTGGGAGAAGATCTGTGCTTTTGAAACTGTTTGAAAACACAGATGAATTGATGGATGAAAAAGTTTGTTAAGTTACCAACTTGATTTTCTCTTTCACTGGGTGAGCAGGTCAAGAAATCTGACCTGGTGGCTGAGGACAAGTGAGCTAATTCTCATGCTCAACATCTAGCAAGGTACAGGCATGCTGCTCTACCTGGGCATCTACACCTCTGTGAACAACCCCTCCCCAGTCCCTAACTGGGATAAAAGGGAGGCAAGGTTGTCAGAGCAGGTGTGAAGGTGGGCAAGTCTGCTGTGGCTCCATGACTTCAGGCAAGATGAATTCGTTGTGATCCTGTCAGTCCTGCACATTTTCCACTATTTCTTCAACACCCTGTGCCTTCTTTCCCATGACCTGGACCTGGACTCTTTCAGGTCAGGGAAACACTGGCTCCCTTCCTGACAGATGCATCCATGTACCACGTACTGAGAACAAGCTGGCAAGGCAGGATTTCCCTTCCCAGAGGCCATGCTGGTTCTTTCTTTGCGGTCTGTATTTATCTAGGTGCTCACTAATCTCATACTTTAATACTGGCTCTTCCATTTCAACCACAGACGAAAGACAGACTCAGTCAGCCTCTCTGCAGCCCTGTGTGTGGATGTGGCTTACAATGGTAATATTCCAAGCCCCTGACTCAGTGACTCCTTGTAATGATAGGTTGCACATTTTGGCTAGCAGCTCTGCAATTTCACATTTGAGTTCCTTCACAGCTCTTGGGTGAATGGTTGCTAATCCTGGTGATTTACTGTCATCTAACTTACTCTGTGTAGTCAAATTCTTCCTATATGCTTAGCTCAAATTGATACAGCTACCCTACCAATCTGCTACAAAAAAGATGCAGTGCATGTTGGAAACTTCCCAATATCTTTAACAGTAAAAAACCAAAAAACACCAAAAAAAAACAAAGCAGAAAATAAATATCATATTCTCTGCTGTGACCTTATCTTCAGATGTCACTTTCACACACTTTGTCATCAGATGGCCCAGCTGTTTCATGAGCTGTCTTTCAGCTTCTGAGCTATTTAAACACCTTTTTATTATCCATTTGAGTATCTTTCCAAACTCATTTATGTTTTCTGGAAGTTCCTATGGACATATTATATGCTGTGTTTTTTCTGCTCTCCTCATTTGGACAACTCTTCTGGTTTTTAAAGTCAAGCATTGCTATGCAGTAGCATCTAAGTTTTCTGTTTAGCTAAATAGGGCTTTTACTGTGTAATTATGTTTTCTTTTTTTGAGCAATTTGTCTGGGCTTATATACAGTATTTTCAAACACCCTCAAGGCTGCTTGCAGGCTTTTTGGAGTATTAATTTTGGGGGTATTTTTGCTAATAACCTTATTTGTATGTAACTCCTTTTCCTGAAATTAAATCTCTGTTTTCAGGATTTGTTTGGCTTGTTCCTTCCCACTGAAATATTAAGCCTAATTTTATACTGTTTGCTGTTACAGAGTGCACTTCAACTAACACCATTTGTATTAGGGCCTGTACATTACTCAGGACCTAAGTCCAAATGGCAGCTTTCCATAAGAGTGCTAAGATTAATTATTCTAGGAAGTGGACATTTACTGCATACAAGTCTTACCTCTGCCTCTTGTCCTGAGGCTGCAATGAAACAATCTGTATATGTATAGTGAAAATCTCATCCCATTGCAACCTGTTTTAAATTTGCAGTATTACTTGAGCACTATCATCCTCCAGATTAAAAAGCCCAAAGTATGATCCTAGTGTTGGAGTATCGGATTTCCATACAGGATTCTGTAGTGTTTCCCTTTTCCCATGATATTTTTATGCTGTTAAACTTTGTACTTCACATAGGTTGCCCTCACCTGTACATTTCATTCTGTCAGCCTTCAAACCTTGTAGCCTGGCAACACTGTATCCTGTTAATTATCCTTTCACCAGGCCTCTGAGATGGCTATTATGTCAGGGTTGCTGTTTGTAACCAAAAAATTATTTTAAAGGCTTCTAGAATTGTTGTAGAAGGCAGCTTTTGTTATTTTTGCCCTTGGCTTAGCTTTTCCAGACCAGTCAGCTGACATTTTAGGGAAACTGACTTGCTTTCTCTATTTCTGTTTATTTCCCTTCTGGCCTTTTCAGAGGTATGATGCATATCATTCAGGTTATACTGCCAAATTGAATCAGTCCAAACAAGGTGCATCTCCATGCTTGTCAACATTTTTCCAGTTCCTAGTTTAAGTAATCTTACATGACCTTCTTAGTTTTCATAGGCAGCAGTCTGTCTCCACCTTGATCAAAATAAAGTCTGTCCTTCCTTCATGGGTTCCTTCTGTCACAAGACGTTTCTCAGTTCCTAAAGTACTGAAATACCTGTCACTGCTAAACTGTGGTCTTACCCATGAACCACTACTCTGTATCCTTGCCTGTCTGCCACGCCTCATGCCCTGGAGCTGGGAGCATTTTGGAGAAGGCCATCATGAAAATCCTAACTTCAGTCTTCTATTAGGCAGTCCAAACAGCCACCCAGAACATCACCCATGTACTTCTCCAAGTCACTGGTACTAACCCAAGTCTCCTGGATTCTCTCCTGCACCCTCACATCGACACCAACTCTGAAGCACCCCAATAAGCAAACATCAGCTCTGTACCTCTCTTTCTCTTTCAGCTGTAATCTTTCAGTGGCTCTCAAAAGAACAGACCCGATCTCCTCTAACCAAGAACTTCTTGCACAGCATGCAGACTTACAGAGCCAGACCCACAGGCAGTTAATTTGCCTCTTACAGTAGTCTATCGTTATTGAGCTATCAACAAATAAGATGTACACAAGAATGTGTGGGGTGGAGAAGGATGATTCAGGAATCCCTTCATAAATATGAAATGAGCAGCAGCAGTCCATGTTGCTGATGTGCTAGAGCGTAATTTCAATTACCATTGTATCATAGAATAACGGAACCTTTAGATAAATTGGGAAATTTATTATAGACAAATACAAGAAAAATATGTAAGCAAGTGAGAAACCAATTTTACAAAGGTTGAACTGCAATACATGTCTACATCATTAGATACAGGTATTTATACTAAAAATTACTTGGTTCAAAACAGATTGAGTTTATTCAAAATAAAAATTATCCATTCTCAATTCTCTGAATTCTTATTATGTTCAAAAGACAATAAGTGGATGGCTATGCGTGGTGATATCTATTTTATCCATGTGCCAGAGTGATCTCGGCATGGTTTTCTCAGTATATGATTTACTAATGGAATGAACCTACAAAATCAATTAAAACATTTAATTTACAGTACTTAGGTACAATATATAGTACACTTTACCTACTGCACAACACAAGGATAACAGTTTAAATGATAAAAGAACTTTAGTTGTTAATGTAAAGATATGAATAGAATTAAATACAGTGCAGAAAAAATTATTTACACATACTCTGACTTGAATTAGATCCAAAATTAAAAACTAGAAGTCCATTCTATTTATAATTCACAGGAAATTTCAAATATCATAATTAGAAACAATTTATTTATAATTTTTTTATTTATAATTATATTATAATTTTTTGTTGAATCAATTACAGCACACTGGACCCTTCAGAGATGAGAGATGTTTACATACCAAAAAATAATCNTATAATTCACAGGAAATTTCAAATATCATAATTAGAAACATTTTATTTATAATTTTTTTATTTATAATTATATTATAATTTTTTGTTGAATCAATTACAGCACACTGGACCCTTCAGAGATGAGAGATGTTTACATACCAAAAAATAATCCTTACTGCATTTCATTTTACAGGAGAAAATTGTAAGTCTAAAGGATGATCTTAACTACTATGCAGACCTATGATGAAAATGAAGTTGACTTCACCAGCCCAGAGTACAGGGATACAAAGGTGAACCAAACCCTCAAGAAGGGGCTTTGTTAGTTGTGGGTACAGGGGAGAAATGAGAGGAGCAAGTCCAGAGGAAGATGGTTTAGGACACAGAAGTCTGAGAAAAGAAGCAGAAAGAGTTTATAACAAAGTATGGTGATGAGAAAGGCACAGTAAGAATCCCAGTCTACTACCAGCTACTAGAGGGCTCTGCTTTCATGGATATCCACAATAAACAGAAGCCTGAATGACTTTTCACCATCCTGACATCCATTTCTCTCTCTTTTCACTGTCAATTAATTAGGTGATATAAAACCTTTCTGATAGTCATGTTTTACAGTAAACTTCAAGTGCTTAAAACACCCAGTGCAAAAGTAGCCATCTGTGATTAAAGGCTACACAGTTCACCTGTGCAAATGCTAGAAGTTCTTGCTAAAGGGCTCTTCAGCATTGGTCACAAAATAAAGTTTGATTAATATGTTTGTTTTAGTATGTTGGAATTCATGCTCCCTCCACACAGAATAACAAAATCAAAGGCTCACAACAGGTTTTGTCTTTTCTAAACACAAAATGTTTTCAGATGATAAAGTCAACGCTAAAGGCTCTTAATGGGATTTTCCTAACATCAGAGTCAACAGGTGAGAGAGAGGATATACCAAAAAACAGAAGGAAAATATGCTTATTGGTATATCCTCTCCAAAGAATTTGTTGCATTCCCGGCAATGGTCTGCAATTTTCCATCACAGGGAACTCATCCAGCTTAAATATTGCCAGTGACCACCCTGCAGTGTCTATTTACTTGATAGTATAGTGTGATTTACATTATCAAATGATTTCTCAAAAAATCAAAGCTTTTGTGCTGCATTTCTCAAATTCTGAAAAAGTTTTGTTAGTCAGTTTCATCTGTGCTGCCATAAGAAGTCAGCACAAGCCTTAAGGAAAACTGCTTTGTAAGCAAGTATCACTTGTAAAAATCTAGTGTTCAAGTTGTGTGCTCAAATTCTGTTCAAAATAAGACAGGAAGGAGTGATGTGTTTCTTTGAGTTCCGTTACAGTTTCATATTTCAAAGCACAATTTTATGTTCACATTGCCATAATCAAAAGTATATTGAGAAAGAAGCAACTGCTTGTTACTTGGAGAATAGTTCAGCAGTTGTAGGAATTCTGTTTTCATACTATTTAGGCTATGGGTCACTTCTTGCTCTTTAACTTCTCTGTTGTTTGGGGATATTTTCCCTCTTAGCTTTTTGCATTATTTTGATATGGAGTAAGAGTCCCTGTATTCAGGGTTGGAGGAAGGGGTTGCAGAACCTTTATTTTGTGCCTCCAGCATTCTGAACAAATACACACATGGAGTTTCACAATCTGAAGTTGTGTGACATTGATAACAGATTTGTGAGAAAGGATTTAACAGAAAACTTTTATGCATATAATTAATACTCTTCTGGGTAGATAGAAAATCTCATTCTGAGTATCCCTGTGCCCTGTACCACACCAATGCATGTACAAGATGATCAGACTACATGGCTACGGCTTCCTTTTCTATAAGAAATAAAAGCCAACACCAATCTATCTATGTAAGAAAGCTAGGAAAACAGTTAAGTCATTCACGTGTGCAGAACTCGGCTTTGTGATACAGTTTGTTTCTTTATTTATAAAGCATTACCTGTGCATAAATGTACCTTTTACTATGCCTCTGCAAAAGTAATTTTTTGTTTATAATAAAAAGAAAAAAAAACCTACTAAAATAATAATCACTCTTCAGGGATGTATATCATAATGAATGCTTTGATGGTTTTGGTTTTCATCCTAGCTTAAACATCTCACTCTCCATCAATTTCTGCACACCTTGTGGACCTAAAATTTTGGGCCCCTTGTTCTCCCTTTCCTTTCATCATTGTATAAATGATAGTTGAATTTACTTAGACAAACTTGAGATATCTAAACAGTAGGCATCCAGTCTAAACCATTCATCTGATGTCCTCAGACAGACCAGAGAAACTGCCCTCTGAAAGAGTATATATATTTCATTTGACTAAATAAGTAACTAAGGCAACTAATTAGGCTCAGTCTGGGTATGTACAGTTTAGACAGCTAAATTTGAGAGGAATTGTGTCCAGAGACTTTTCATATAATTTTTAATGCAGTCTTCTTTAGCTGAACAACCATCATTCCACAGTAGAAAAAAAACCAAAAAATACAGCTGAGTGTTGTGAAGAACAGATTCAGATTGTTTCAACTTAAACCCTTCTCACTTCCAGCACTTCATGAAGGCCACTTCCATTAGCATCCTAATCCTTTTCCAGAGGCTTGGTTTATTGTGAAAAAAACATTTATTAACCATTGCATTTGATCTGATCAAATCTTCTGTTTTCAAAAATATTCTGATTTAGGTATGAGAATTTCCAGGCCCAGCAGATAATTTCAAGAAGACTGGTAACGTTTGGAAAAGAGGAGGCTAAAGAGAAAAAATACTACAAAGTTTCAAGAATTTTGGTAATTTTAATGTGAATAGCAAAAAAAAACCATGACGCAAAGCTACATGTCCTTCTGTCACCCTGGAATGTATGGACTTAAATTGCCATGGACGTGTAAGAAACTCGCTATGAAGTTTATTACTTCAGGGTCAAAGTTCTTCAGGAAATCAATTCCCATCTCATAGAATAATTCTGGAGAAGCCAAATCTTAAAATTTTCTTTAAAAATTTAAAATAGAAACTCACGGAAAAGCTTCACTTCGCCTCCATCAATATCAACGGATTTTGTGCCTTGCTGTTTATTTGTCAACACCTGATACCACAGAATAAATGAATCAGAGAGATATGGTGCCCTCAGATTGCCTGTCAATGAATCTGAGGAAATCATCCTGTTTACTTTTTTCAAAACTTTTGATTTATTGACCTTCTCCAATGGTTCCTAGAGAACGTGATCTTTATGAGAGTTTCCTTTCACTGAGAAATTGATTGAGTTACAACTAAGCAACAGTAACCATTACAATGATAGGTATGGTAGAAATTTCAAAAAGTCCTTTACATCTAAGTAAAAAGATTTCCCCAGAGATACAAAGCAGCTAAACACAATAACAAATTCAACAATGTAGGGCACACTCATGCAAAGCCATTTCTGACCTACCACAGACCTTGCTTGCCTAATTACACCAGGGGAATCTTAAACGTACAGTTCTTTACACTAAGGTCACAGAACTTGTATCAGTAAGTGTCAGGAGTGTTAAAATAACTTAAATTTTGAATGGTTATTAAATGACGACAAGGCTAAACAACTGGGATACCAAACATCTCCTGTTATGCAGCTGCCCTTCTACAGTATAGCAGCATCACAGATATTACAGAAACGTGCAGCACGTTTCTCTGATCAGCTTAAATAGAAATTGTCACATTTCAGGTTCTCAGACACGATTAAATTAATGACCTTGCTGTGAATTACTTCTTTTTTTACAATGAAAGAAGGATCATCAAAGCTATAGACTCATGGCTACAGCAGGTGTGTTGGGAGGACAAATCTCCCGATTTTTTATGTTTTTATGGGGTTTTTTTGTTTTTATTTTGTTTTCTCTCCCCAAATTTGTTTTATGTTTGCAGAACATTTTGAACATTTGAAAAAAGCATCTGTAAGGCCTTCATGCCCACTTTGTTGGCAAAAAAAAGTGGAATCCAATGTAACACCCAGGTCAGGCTCAGAATGAAGCTTAAGTTTCACTGATAATCTTGTAGCAGCAAGCTATATCCCTGAGGATGTTTCTTTTGCTTTTTTTCCACTTTTCCTTACAGCTTTATGACTCATCATCTTGCTTGATGCATTCCCTTTCTGAAAAGGTTTGCAACTGCAGGGCAGTGACTAAAACTGACCTTGGCTTGCCCTGTCTCTGCACCACTGTGTTTCTGCTGCTATCATTACTCATGTTTAATTTCATAGTGCAATGCAGAACTGTATTATATATATCTATATTCACAAAAATTTTTAAAATGGTATCAATTTATCAGAGATAATTTAAAATAAAAAAGAGAATTACACAACTTTTTATCAGCCAGACCATTCACATAAGAGATTACATGGCAAATGATTTAACAGTTGTTCTATTCAGAGCTTTGATGTCTCTAGTTGAACATCACATACTGTCAAGCAATGAACATCTAACTCAAATGTTATATGTTTCTCTTTGAAGTACTTCACTGTTGTTTTTTTTTAACTGTAACCAAGCCTTTACCATTGATAGTTTTAATGAATAATTTACACAGAAATACCTTGTTTGCCCATTCTCTGTTTAAAGGGTATTACCACATTTTTTATAAAAGATGTGCCAGTTGTTTGTTTACAAGTACAATTCTTTTTTCACTTTTCCAACCTTCATTATTTAGCACTGTGTACCAAATCAAAAAGTGCTGCTATTACAGGGAAACATACACCTCCCTGAAGCACTTTTCCATTCTTAAGGAAGCTTTATGCTTAATAAGATATTAAGATTTACTGTTAATCACACAATGATATAAAAGCAAAATGTTACAGGCTTAATAGTAATTCATACAAAGCTCCATTGTATACGTAAGTAGAACCCAGAGACTGCATCCATTAGTAATGGTAAACATGCTACAACCACGTTTGCTGCCTGCAAGATTCAGCTGTGAAAGCCTGCCTTTGCTGAAGACTTAACTTATAACCAGGTGCATAAATGAACTTCTGACCTGAACTCAGAGATCTTCAAGTCTGTGTTAGCTAAGGCAACAGAAGGTATGAGTTATTGTCCAGCCTTCAGTTTAACATTCCTCTTACAGTGGGGATACCACCTAGTTAACGTCTAGTTTGATAACCCTTTAGGATTATCGTTATGTGATCATCTGTATATTCCTTTTTGGTGCTCTGGATGCTACAAATTACTAAATACACTGTTTTAAGGAGAAGCTAAAGAGTTAGAAATCACTGGATTCCTGGTGTGCTCAGACACTAACATGAATGCTGAAGTCACACGGATTTGAATGTGACAAGTGGTAAAGATGATTTCAGCCTACTTAGGGTACCTGCCTTTGTGACTAAAGGATTTTCCATTGCTCATTCACAGTCAGGAGTCAGATTAAGAGCTGTAACACAAGCTTGATATGTCATCCTTTTTTTTTT
>VXAX01001105.1:2568185-2617036 GCA_013399835.1 Leptocoma aspasia | reverse complement strand
CATCCTTTTTTTTTTTTTTTAAATCAATTACATTGTCACTAAGAATGTGTAAAATATTCATGGTATTCTTAGATACTCTTTTAGGATAAAACATCTCCTAAGTACCTTGGGATGGCCCAAGAAGAAAATAAGCACAACAGTTAAAGAGTTCTATGCATCATAACACATGATGTCAAGTCAATGATTATACAGATGTTTTAAAAGTAGTCTTAGAAAAATAAAAAATGTTCAAATCACTATTCAAAAAATCTAATCCTGTTCAAGTTTTTCAGAAGAGAAGTNGCAGTATTGCATCTACCTAAAGGCTCATTTGAATTATTCCTAACTGGAAAAAAAGAAAAAAAAGGAAAAAAAAAAAAGAAAATAAGTATCCAATGTTCAGCTGGGAATTTTACCTCCCAAGATGTAGATGTGATGAATAACGCTACTTGCTTTTGGGTTCAAGTACATATAGTGTTTCTAATCTGTTCAGGCAGATTGACAACCTGTTATTAATGACCATAAATGGTACTTATGGTATTTATTAGTACCATAATAAGTAGAATTATGGTACTACTTCAGATTTAGATTCTGCATGCAGTATTCTGTGAAGATCACACCTGTACGTCTTCACCTTTTACAATTTTGTCCACGTAATCCATAACTTTCTGGACAAACATATCTCAAAAAAGCTGTGTTGTTACATGGATGTCTGATCAATCATATCTGCCTTTACTACAACGAGATGTAAGAATGAAGGAAAAAAGTTTGTCATCAGTGCTCTCTCTTTTTCCAAAAAAGCATTTTTTTCATCTCCACCAGTTCTGACTCCCCGTTTCATGATGTAGCTTCAGATGTTCTCACTGCATCCAAACAGAAGGGGAAGTAAGAAATTTCCAGCACTAGGAGTGTTTGAAAGCATGTATGAGATCTGTTGTACTTATTTACTGCTTAATTCCAATTGAGAGTTGAGTATTCTTTTTTTTCTTCTTCTTCTTGCAGCAGTTTAATGCAACATTTAAATGAATAAGGAGAAAATTTGAATATATTGGTTAAGTGAAAAGAATTCTAGGAAGACAAATGAAATTTCTTCCCCTTATTTGTCAGAATATTTCCAGTTACTCCTGATTAATTTCAGAGGAAAACCACTAAAATTCATGACTGACATAAGATCATAACTTTTATAAAGACAGATATTTTAAAAGATCTAGATAGAATGTTGATAAGTTTCTGCTGAAAAAGCTTTCAAGATTTTAATGTGATCACATTCAAACTGCAAAGTAGCACTGCTCTCTGCTGGTTGTTATAAAATTAAATTGCTTTTTGGAAATTGCATAAAAGCTCCTCTATGTATTTGCTTGATTCATCTTTAAATTATGCTTTTATTTGAATTAGGAGAGATAAACAAATGCTTATTCAGCTATAGAGCTAACATGTATCTGCCTATCTCTCTGATAAATGAGCATTTCTCAGATAAGACAATCTCAGCAAAGCATCACATTTGCAGAATTTTACATATGAAATTCCCTCAGCCTCTGACATAACCCGAATCTGTGTTCTCATCTCTAATAATTTCTCCAGTTTGGCTTTCACATTTTTTTAAATCTCTGCTCATAACAAGCTTCTTTTAATATGGGAAATAGCGATGGCATGAGTCCAGCTGAACACTGCATGGACACACAGTTCTTCCAGAAGAATCACAGAATCAGCAGCTTCTCCAAACAAAGAAATTTCCTGAGATCCCTGTTAGTGCACCTTAGGAAAGGAAAAGCAAGCGTCTTTATTCCCCTCGCTGTGGGTAGTGTATACCAGGTTCCAACTTTTCCAATTACATTTCTTCCTGACAAATGGTGAGACTTCTTCCATGTTTGTGCAGTAATAGATAATGGTCCTTGTCAGTCATCTGCCTCCTCTTTCCTTGCCAGAGGGCATTGAGAGGGCCCTGAGGTCAATAACCAATTCATCAATATCAGATCTGGCCATGAAAGTGTCATGATTTAGGCTCCTGAGACTTGTAATTTTAAGAAGGAATGGCTTTGAGAGGTGAACTTTTCTTGTTTTTCAGACTTGTATTTAGGCTCTACAACCACAAAGACCAGAAATGCAATTGTACATTGGTGTGTGTCTCTGTCATTGACTTTTCTATTTCTGGAAATGTATCAGAACTTATTTTATTGCAGTATGAGCAATCTTATGAATCATCAGAGTTGGTCAAGCTTGCACAATTTCCCAACCTAAGTTCAGAGGATCTCGAAACTTGTCAAAGACTGTGCCATGTGAAAGAGCAGGAAAACTGTACCCTAGTAAGAAACAATGAGAGAAACATAAACATCATTTGTTACTAGCTCTAAGTACAGTCTGTTAGTGGATTCCCCTTTCATTGTGAGGGGCACTGATGTTATATTAACTTGCCAGGTCAAAATTTTGCAAAGAACACCTAGATTCCCTTTGAGGAGGAAAATGCAATGCTGTTATACTAACACAGCACTATTTGCAACAGAACTAAAACAAAAATCTATATCCTCTCTAAGGAATGAAAAATATTGTTTTAATCTCTGACAAAAGAGAAAAAGATTCAGAAAACTAACAGCCCTTTCCTCCTAAAGCAATTTTATATTTATAGCAAAAGACATAAGCAAGTTTAAAGTCTAAACCAAACTAGGAAATATTAATTGGTATGCACTAAATTATGTACAGAGGGTGAGATTTTCAACGACACAAAGGAGAGTCAGATGCCTCATTCCATTTGTGCCTTTATAAATAATTACAACCAACAATGAAAGCAAAGTGGTGAAAAATGATGAACATAATCCCAAGTCTTTCTGTCCTTTCTGTCTACAGAAGAATTTCTGAGAACATAAAGCAAAGAAGTAAGCAAAGAACCCAACAATCCCTCTTCCCCAGGGTCCTTAGGAAAGACAAGCAGTGACTTTTTAAAAACCCTTTCTCAAATCTTGTTTTTTGCAAAACTGAAAACAGAGAAACTGACAATGACTTTGAAACTGACATATTGAGACTCAAGTTACTCCTTATACAAAACCTGTAGTTACCTGACCTTGCCAGTTTATCACTCAGGATTTTTTGTTTGACGTTGCCTTCCAGTCCTCAGCTAAATTTTGGTAGTAGTCTCTTTAGGATAGAAACCAATATTAGTCCATGTGTACACAATCTCTAGAATGGCTTATTCCGTTCTTAGATTTAGGTTGCTAGGTGGTGTTAAGACTGTTTAAACAATTTAAAGCTTTTAATTAGTCTCTAACAAACCAGGAAATTGTTTGGATCTGTATCCAATGGATTGGATTGTATCTAACATAGATTTCTTTCCTTTCTTTTAGTTTTTAATTAATATGCAATCTTGAGCATAGCCCAATTAAAGAAACATTTTCATATATCAAAGAGAAAAAAAAGCTTTGGCATGCTAAATTCTTATTCAATTTCTCAGGAAAATAGCTTCTTTTCTTCAATGAATTTAGAACAATGGAGGTCTGAATTCTTTATAGGTTTTAAATAAAATGTAGGAAAGAGCTGGTAGCACGAGCTGAAAGTAAGCAGGTCTAATTTTTATTAAAGGTTCACACATTTTCTTCCTCCTCATTTTCTCACCCACCTGTTTTTTCGTTTCCCTCCAAATCAATTCAACTCTTAACATGACTCAGAGGAAAAAGCCTTGCACAAAACTATGCTTCACCTTAGGAGATCAAAGCTGTTTTACAGCTCATTTTTTTAAAGTCCCTTTTAATCTTAGTGGCATCAAGCTCATTAGAAACAACAACAAAAAAAAACAAGAAAAAAGAGAAATTTAAGCTAGGATCAGTAAATTAAAAAGGTGCTTTGATATATGGTAGAAATAAGCAATAGAAAAAATATTGGTGCTGCAAAATGTGACCTGGAGAACTCATTATGTAAGAAGGATGGAAATCAAACTTTTAGTATCTCACTTCATCAGTACAAAACAGTTAAAAGGCAGAGTCTATCTGTTAGAGGAGAAACAGTGGGTAAACCTGTAGTGTAAAGAAGAAAGCAACTGGGCAAGGGTATAACCCTAAAAAAGGCATTTTAATGAACTATTTATGGAAATGGAAAAAGCATTAAAGATTTTCCCGATTGCTACAATTATTACAAAAAACCAACATTAAAAATAGCATGCTATTAACTTTTGCAAAATAGCATACAATAAATATCATGCAGGTCTCAAAAAGAATGTGTGAAGAGTATAAACAAATGCATAATCGCCTTACTTCCCTTTCCAGTTAAATTTGGTTTACTCAAAAGTTTCAGCATTTAGAAGGTAATCCACTGATCCAATCTTCCCTTCATGAGAAGAATGGGTTAATTTCCTTTTCCATTTCCGTTAAACTGCTGTCATGAGAACAAATCTGTCCTGTATCATTTTCAGTTTGTCTCATTCTCTCTCAAAAGATTCAGACTTTTGAATTTTAAGGCTCTGGAATATCTCTAATAGACAAGAGTTTGCCAGGCACTTCAGCCTTCTAAATAATCTCTATTTTCACTACTTGTCCCATCGGATCTTTGTCACCAGCTGTGGGAGCTAGGCAACTGACATTCAGCTCTACAGCTCTATTTCATTGGAAAAGGCAGCGAGGACTGTCAGCTCATCCCTGTCTGGTGAAGGCTGCGGATATAAGGAACATTGCTGCCTGAGACTGACCCCAGCCAGGCCCAGGCACTGCACATTCAGAAGAGCAGTGATGTTAGCTGCCCTGATGGATGGATAGACACAATACTTAGTACTCAGACTTCACATTTTTGCTCCTCTGTTCATTATGAAGATTTCTGGTAAAACTGCTGAGTGAAATATTGTTCCTGAATCAATGGAATACTTCAAGAGGCCAAGTTTTCACTCACAGCACAATTTCTTGATTTATGATTCATCTCAGTATGCTATGATAAGGCGTATTTCCGTTTAGTAAAGAAACAACAGTTGTTAGTTTTTCAGCTGCAATTACTGCTATGTGAAGCATATTTTCCTCCTTCCAACATGAATTTTTAAAACCTGCTCCTGGAATCTGTAGACCTTTGCCATCTATTTCACAAGGTCTGTTCCTTTGCATATCAAGGAGAATGTTTTACTCCACTGCCAACAGTTTCATTTCCAGTTCATTTCTGCATGCCTTTAAAGATGTTGCTTTTAGCCTGCAATGTACTAAACATTTTAGAACTTTAATATGTTTCCCTTATATGCAGCTTCCAGCAGCTAAAATTATCTGAACTTGTTGATGCAA
Source organism: Leptocoma aspasia (assembly GCA_013399835.1). Taxonomy (NCBI): domain Eukaryota; kingdom Metazoa; phylum Chordata; class Aves; order Passeriformes; family Nectariniidae; genus Leptocoma; species Leptocoma aspasia. The sequence continues at coordinate 2,611,814 of VXAX01001105.1, read as the reverse complement.
AGTGAAGACATTTCATTTCACACTCCTGCCCTCCTTGCTCAAATACACCATGTACACAGGAAAGCTTGAACAGGAGACAGCAGCCAGCTAAGTTTTCTCCGTGACAGGATTGCAGCCTATGCTTATTTTTTTGTACTCTGATCATTAGAGTGCAGACATGTTGAACATCAGAGCAATTTTTAAAATCTGACATTTTTCTATGCTCAGTTGAGGGTGACAAGGAAGAGTGGATGAGAAATTGGAGTTAAACTGTTGCTACAGTACCACCACCGAAACGGTCTTGGATTACTCACAGAGGAAGAGATGTTTATTAGATATAGACATAATATGAGTCCAAGTGCTGAAATCTTAAATACAATTATTACAACTAACTGATATTATTCTGAGAAAGATCAATTTTTGGTTGTGCTATGGAAGTATCCTATATATCTGGATAGAGTTTGAACATCAGATCTGACACTTCTCGTTGTATAAGTACATGGTGACCTAGTACATGGTGTAAACCAGAGAAGTTTGTTTATTTGGACTAAATCCTTCCTTTTCCATCATTTAGTATTATAAAGAAGTGTTAATGCCTGAGCAGCTCAAGTCTATGTTTTTCTGAGCTTAGAACTGCTGAATTTAGAATTGCTGAATTTGCATTTCATGTATTCTATGGCTATACACTCTTCAGCAATCGCCAATGAAAAGCCACTGCAAAATAGCAATACTGATACCAAACCTCTAGTAGCAAAAAATTAAGCATAAATAAAAATACTTTAACAGTATTTTGCCTGGATAATGACTGCCTAAAGTTAGAGTATAACTTTAAAAAAAAAGGCTTTCACTGAATTTTTGTTCCCCATAGAGGACTAATAATTAGAAAACAACTCACAAATTGTCTTTCATAAGGAATTGACCACCAGCAAAACAAAAAGAGAGGTTTCTGAAATCTTCTCTTTCTACATATTTATTTATCCTACCTTTGGTTTAAAGAAAGAAAGTTCCTACTGAAAACAAACAACAAAATCACACTACTTTTTACATGGTTTCGGGGTGACATTATATGCAAAGATAGTAATGTCACTACAATTTTGATCTGATTCAGCCCAAGCTTTGGAAGCTTCCATCTTAGATATGCATTAGCCTTGAAACGAATGTGCAAGTTATTTTTGTACAGTAAACGTCCTTCTGTTGCTATGGAAACCAGATGTTTGATAATTAAACTTGTGCTGTAAATAGTTGTGTGCTGTCATGTGAAAGAGTACTCTTCACAAGTTGTGTACAGCCAAATAGTTGAGTTTCTTGTCTATTGAAAAATTGGAAGTAAATGGGGTGAAATAGCTGCCTCTGAAATTGACTTCAAAAAGCAACCACTTTTGCTAGGGCATTTTAAATAACACTGAAAAATCTTTGCTGAATTTTGTGGCTATTCTGTGGGTCAGAAGCTATCATTGCATTCCTTCTTTCAATTCTATTTGCCTATTATCTTTCACACAGAGATAAATGAACATGAACAACACAAAAGGAAATGTAAACATTTTCTGTAGCTAAGGCAGTCATCCAGTTCAGCCAAAGCAATTGGACCTGCCCAATCAAGAGCTCAAAAAATAGTTTTAACTTTTTATTATATTTAATAATACAGGTTATGTGAAGCAAAAGGTGTGTATTCAGCCTAGTGAATTTTCCATACTGTGATGCCTTGTGAAGGCTGACCCAGAACAGAGGCTAGACAGAGTCAAAGAATAAAGTAGGTATTTATTAGGAGGCCTCAATGGATACACGTTGGGCAGCACAAGAGCCCAGCCAGGGCTACACCCAAGATGAACCCAAAATGGTCACAAAATGGGCAAACAGTAACGAGGTCTCACACTTTTATAAGTTCTGGTCCATTAGCATATTGGAGTTAATTGTCCAATTACAGCTTTAGGTTATGAAGTCCCATCCTTCCTGTTTTCCTCTCTTCAGTCCACCGTTGTATATCTTGGGCCTGAAATTTGGATCATTTGTCCTTGGTCCCCAGCTAGAGACGGAATTGTTTTGTCTACCTACTCTGTGAAGAAAGCTTACTATCCCCTAATATGAAGCTCAGAACCACACACTAAAGCAGCACAGAATCGGAAAAATATAAAAGTTAAAACCTGAGGCATCAACTGCATCCAATGAGTGATCTTTCATATATTTGGGAGCATGTGATTTCAGAGGGCTCAGAAGTCAGTAGCTAAGTAGAGCAGAGTTAGCTGAGAGAGTTGCAAGAGAATGAGTCTTGATATGAAATGTGGAAGACTGCAGAGAAATTCCATTGTGCGGAATGAGCAGAACTGGTCAGTCTCTGTGGAGGGAGGACAAGCAGCATGCTCCTCCTGGGGGTCATGTGAGATAAGGCCCAGACAGGAAGAAGAACAGCTGGAGTATATCTGGCCGTGTATTTTCATGTCTAAGAAACCACAACTAATATAACGGTATAAGGACTTGAAATTTGTGCTCCTACTATCAGCAAGGAAGAAAGTTCCACGCTGAGGAACAAAGAGACCATCTATAAGTAAAAAGACTAATATAGATCTACAGCTCAACACAGAATCACAGAATCATCGAATGGTTTGGGTTGAAAGGGACCTCACAGGTCATCTAGTTGCAACCACCCTGTCATGGGCTGGGATACATTTCATTAGATCAGGTTGCTCAAAGTGCCATCCAACCTGGCCTTGAACACTTCCAGGGATGGGGTTTTCACAACTTTTCTAGTCAACCTGTTGCAGTGCCTCACCACTCACTATAAATATGACTTGTAACTATGAATTTCTCAATAATGAGATATAAAAATAACCTTTGATACCACTTTTGCATTGAAAATATGCAAGACTAAATGTGGTTTCAGCTTTTCACTGACCATTGAAATTCTAATCAATATTTTTTTTCCTCTGACATTGTTCACCAAAATATTATTTTCCTGGAATAATAGCGTTGCTCACTATGTACAATCACAAATTTAATGACCACTTAAAGGGTTTACCAATCTCCTTATAATAAAAATGTTTTTCATTTTGAGTTTTAGGCTTTAAATCACTTTTGAAGGTACACAACACAGTAACGTCATTGTGCAATAAAAGCAGGCTATTTCAGATTTTATTGCTGGTTTAATTTTGTGTGCCTGAGAGCAATTCTGCTGCTGTCACACATAAAATGAAACTTGTACAGCAAGAAAATTTACTACTTGCTGAAATGCCCAATGTCAGGTAATCTGTGAATATGAAAATAGATTTACTCTACACAGTCAACTATTTTTCCTCCAAACAGCAGAAGGGGTACTGTTTGAAGGAAAAGATCTTCAAAACTATAAATACAGCTTATGCTTTATATCTCTGACTTGCTCTAGCCTTCCTCCTGTAACACACTTACTGTCCTGCTTTTTCCTCATTTTTCCATTAGAAGTATTTATTTCCTTTGGATTTTTAAACATTTTAAAGGTAAGTTATAAAGATTATGTAAGAACTAGGAGAACTAACAAATGTATAACATGAAATGCAAACTTTAAGAAGATATAGTATGGTCCCTATCACTAACCAACATATACCTTGCTACCACTCCAAAAAAATCCCTTTTTGAGACAATTCAGTTATCTTTTACAGCAGGCAACTTCAGACTGTTCTGTGTAGTCTTTGACAGAAGGCATGGAGCATATCTCTGACTCTTTATCTTCATTATGAATTTCTCAAGTATTCCTCCTTGAGGTGGTATTTACTTGAAAAGCAATAGAACTTCATAGAAAATGGTACCTTTTAATACATGTGTGTTTCACATTAGGCACCATGCAGGTCATCAGAAAATCTGAATCAAAGCATGTGCACTCAAACTGGAAGGGCTGTTTGAATTTCTCTGTGGGAATCCTACATGTATTATTTCCCAGACTTCTAAAGTCTATAATTCCTTGTTTTATAGCTGCAGGTTTATTAGTAGCAGTCCAGTTTTGAGACATTTTCTACATGAAGTAATTTTTCCCATGGCAAAAGTATATATTTTCTAACCCCAAATAAAATCGTTCTCTCCAGCCTTGTCTCTAGGTTTAGCAAATAACTTAATTTCATTCAGAATACCCCTCTTTTCAAAATTACCTTTTTTTTTTGACAATATTTCTGTTTGTTTTGTTTAGGCACTAGACTGCCACAGTGTATAAGACAGGCAGTCATCTAAGTCCATTTTTACCTGTAAACCCTTGAATGATTTCCCTGTCACCAGACATTTTTGAAATACTCCAAACAGAGCAAAACCTGAGAGTAAATAAAAGAGAAAACGGAGAACTGTGCTTTTCCAGAGAATACAGTAGCAGATAGAATCTGACTAGTGACCTCACTAAACTTTAAAAGTCAGGAAAAAGTAATCTCTGAACATAAAGTAGAACTGAATTCTTCACAAAGAAAGCAAATAGAGGAGGGAAAGCAGATCAATTAATCTCATCTACTCAATAAAGTATAAAGAAAGGAAAACACTGGCTGCTATTTAATGCTACAGCCATTAAAGGCCCATTACAGTGGCCTGCTTCTCCCCACTCCATCACACAAATCTTACCACAGGAAAGGTATTTATTCCCCTCCCTACCACCACTTCATGTGGAAAAAAATTAACCATCTCCTTTTCAACTGAAATTGTACAAATGCATAATAGAAAAAAGTTCACAGGTGCTTGTAGAATAACAATAGATCGATAACTTTGTGGTATTGTTTTTCCACATAAAGTATTAGTGTTTTATGCAATGACTGCCCACATCATGCACATGTTTATGATGTTGGTTGCAGCTTGTGTATAGAGGTGTCTAGGTGGAAAACCAGGTGGGAAGCCTGCAAGTCTCTCACAGAATGCAGCATCTTCCTAGGATGGACAATTTCTGAGGAATGTCCGAGTTCTGCCTCTGGGTCATTGGCAAATTTGGCTTCCTGGATGGCTCTGGTCTCAACACTTGGCTGGCAGTGACAGAGAAGGAATCAAAAGCTTTTATGTGCCTTTCCCACCTCCATAAATTCTTTGTCCTAATACCTCTGTAATTCTCACCCTCTCTACTGGCAGACTCAGTCATGTTATCCCACAGGGTTAGGTGTCCATGTTCTACTAGCCTGTGTCTGAAAGATGAGTGACTCCAATGAGTGATTAAGTCGTGAGAGGCCTTCAGAAAGTCATGCATTTCTGCATGAAGCTGCATCCCTCATGCTTGTAACCTGTGTGTGGGACAAATTAAAGCAATTGCTTATTAAATTCAGCATGGGACTGTTTCTGAGTTAATGCCTTCCAAGCATAGGTGCAGACCGTCTTCAAAGACAGCTCCAACAGTGGGATGACATGCAAAGGTACAGAATTTCGAGAGTTGGGAACTGCTTCTGGTAAGAGAGAGAAAGGTACTCCAAGGTCATTTGCAACATACTGCAAGTTGCAGAACATTTCACAGGATCGGTGGAAAGCATTGCTATTAGCCATGCCCCAAAACAATCCAATGGGAAGCTTCCACAAAATGCAAAGGAGAAAGACCCTGTCTTTCTAATAACAAACTGCTTGCATTTAACACAACTCAATGATAACAAATTACACATTGAAACAGTCTGAAAGCTCCAAAAAGTAGGAGGTTGAGCATTGTAAGGAAGGCTTGGGTGACAGTTTTGTCTCTAATTTACCATCCGTGACTTCTGACTGCTATTTTAGGGTTTCGGGACCATGTTCTTTAGAAGTAGGAAAAGCAAAACTGTATTTTTCCAGTGACACTTTATGATATATGTCTCTGCATTAAGAAGCACTAACTGCAAGCTCTACCTTTCTCCCACAATACAGGATATCACTAATAAGAGCTCCAGGGCTCAGACACTCTCCCAGGCCTGCAGACTCACCCTATCTTCTGTCCCTCTTGTTGCAAATCATACCTCACCCCTGGTAACTAGGAATGCATGGTTCAAACAACAGAAAGGAAGAACTTGCATGGGAGAAAGTCTGCTTGAGTGTTTCGGTGGTTTTGCTCTTCTAGGGCAGCAAGGAGACTGGAAGGAGGCACCTGTATATCAGTCAGAATTCTGCCACTCTAAAATTTGTGTTTGGACAATAAACCTTTCAAAGGAGGTATTATCTCTTTATTATTGATCTCCATTTATGGCATTGGGGTTTACTGCCACCTATATAAAATAACAGCTTATTTGTTACACTAAGTAGCAGTGAAATATTAGGCTTTTAATTCCAGATGATGTTATTATACTCACTCTGAGCTAATAAATTAAAGCAGGATAGGAGCAGTTTGCAATGCTACACTTTTCATTCGTCTTTTACCTATACAAGGCTAAAATGTTTAAAGCCTGGCATTTATCACAGTAGAATCAGTGTGTTTCATGATATGAATGGATTTTTCTTAATATGCACAGGAAAAAATAATAACCTGAATGATGAATACAGGAAAGAACATGGAAGAGAGATCAGCAGCCAATTTCTTTTCAAGTCCACTTTAGCCAATTCAATCTGTTTTGCTCAATTCCACTGCCAAAAATCAGTCAACAACCCTAAAAAATCAGCCAGAACCCAAATTCCAGTATTACTACTACTGAGTGAAAAGTATGCATGATCAAAAGTAGTCCCTTATAACATCAAGTTCTGTGAGTTTTCAAGTGTATTCTGGAGTGAACTGAATGTTGCTATATAATCCCAACAAACTGTAAAGCAATATTGCAAAACACTAATAAGGAACCTTCTGTTCAGCCAGTGTATTTGCTTATAAAATAAGCTGGTTAACTTGAGTACCACATCTTAGAAAACACTGAATTCAGAAAACACACAATTTCAAATAATCTGAGATAAAGCATGATAGCCTAGATTATTTGTCAGTTCAGTTGTAACAGTTTGAAAAAGAATGCAATATTACTTTAAAAGTGAAGATAGTAGGAGACTAAGGGTATTGTTCAATGCATGCCTCTGTCACCCCCATTGTTCAATATAGCAAGCAGCTGGATAGAGAATAGAAGTAGTACCAGGTAGTTTGCTTGAATCTTTCCACATAAAAATGCTCATTTAATGATGAAAAATGTGTTCATGCATTCATACAAACAGCATCTGTATATACAGTTCTTGATGGCTAGCTATGTTCCCTCAGATTACTTAGCTTTAATAGTTTACTGCTCCTTATGGTTATGTTTTTCTTTCCATCTTAAACATGAAAACCAATGTAAAATACAACCTAATAGACTGCCACCTAAAATATTTCTAAAAACCTGCTATTTATGCTAGTTTTTTAAAAATTATTTTATAAACAGATGTAATACTTAATGAAAGATTCAGAGAGACTTTTTTACAGCCAACAAACTGAAAATTAATTCACCATGTTTAGTGCACTCCTTGTTTTATAACCTCATTCATTATTTTATTATTGTTGTGTTAGGTAATGTCTTTTTATGATTATGCCACTGAGAAAATATAAATTTTCCTTTATAATTGCAGAAGAGCATCAGAACAGCGTCATTTAGAATTGCAATAATTGTTGACCTTTTGGAAGGCGAACTGAATTCTTGTATTTTGTACAACAAGAGTGATAATATCACAAAAAATAAACATATTTTTGAAAGTTTTTATTCTTTTTTATCTGTAGAGAATGAAATTAAGGCTTGGATTTTATAAACCAGTCAAGCTCATGTGGCTAGCCTGTAACATTTTGACAAAGCTGCTTCACATTCTGAGACCATTCATATTGCGGAAAAGCATAACAGAGGAAACATATTCTTATCAATATGAAGACATTTTCTAAAGTGAACACTTTGCCAGTCATAAAATAACCTCTACTTGGTTTTTTTTGTTTGTTTGTTTTCACTTCTCTGGAAGTAATCCTCAAATTATGACTGCTTTTCTGAGTTTGCAAACACTTGTACAATAATGATCTAAATTTTTCAAGTTAATGTTCATATAGAACAATAAAAATACCCAAACAACATGCAAATATTTTTTTTAGAAGGTGCTAAATCCCACAAAAATATAAGACTATTTATATGCAAGTCAGGTTATATTAGCTGTCAAACAAAAGCAGAAAAGAAGAATCAGAACAGAGACTCAACTGTCCCAATGTCATAACTGCAGCATTGGTCAAGGATGCATACATAGGGAAAAACACAAGAATAGCTTGTGCAATTCACAACTCAGAGACTTCTTTGACTCTAATATTGACACTTATGGATCTCTCATTTCTGGAGTTAAAGTAAGTTTTTCTCTTACTTTAGAGAGAAAAAATAAATGAGATATAGCAGTAGTTTGTGCCAACATCTATAGCTCAGTGACTTGGTTTGAACTATCTGATAACCAGTCAGTGAAATCTCAGAATGAATACCATAATTGTGTGAGCATAATCATATTGATTTTATACAAGAGCATTTTCCATGTAAACCAGACCTAATTGGTTAATAATGTATTAAGAGCTTTGAACTGTTTTTAATCAACAGCACAATTTTCCCTTCTTCCAGACTAAACTAAAATTTTGCATAAGAGTCTTGTTGACTATATTAATAAATTTATTGTTTAAAATCTTAAGCATTGTTTCATTCTTTTCTTCCTTTTTTAAAACAAACTTTTCTTAATTCTATCATTAGGTGATTGTCACTTATTTATTTACAGAAAAACCTACAGATCATTAAAGCTGCATTTTCCTAGATACTTGCAAAGTTAATTTTTTTCTATACTATAGCTTAGAGGATTCAGTAACATTGAAAAATGGCCTGCCATGGCATTAACTGTTAGAAAAGAAAATATAATAAACTACAGAGAACATTGTATGATGAATAGTCATATCTTTTAAATATTTTTGTGAATTAGACAACAGATAATGACAGAAGGAACAGCTGCTTTCAAAGGAGACCTCTAAGTGTTCATATTAACCTTGTTTCTAAACCAAAAGGTACAAACCCAAAGTCAATGTAATCATTAGAATTCTATCTGTTTGGAAGGAAGTTTATTTAAGTTATGAACTGTTGCATTTATTCCACAATAAGATTATTTTCTATACTTCATATATTAGTTTTCTGTTCAGAAGAATGCACCTGATTAAAGAACAAGCCTGGTTTTATCAAAAGGAGCCATATTAGAAAAACAATGGTTCAGTAGATTTCTGTTGGGTTTGCCTCTTTTTAGATTTCCCAGTCCAATATCTTATTCAAACAAATGGAAAACACAAGTTATATTCAAGTCATGTTGCTTATTTCTATAATTTCCGCTGGTGTACAAAGATTTGTATCTCATCAGTATTCTTTTGATCTGTCACAGACTGGAGGCATAATGCCTTGGAAAATGCACAATTCCTCCAGTTTATCTCTGCAGTCTTAACCAAGCAGACCTGCACACATTTTGGATGTGTTCCTAGTTAACCAGAAGCTACACCATTTGTAGAATTTTAAACTTAATCTAAAACCCTTTTTCTTTGCAATGTTTACTAAAATGATTCATAATCACAGTTTTCTTCAACTTATTCTAAGTGAATATACATATATATGTGTATATATATGCAAATATATACATCTATGTTAAGAGAATTAGAGATCACTGTGATAGCAGTGTTTAAAAGACTGAAAACTTTGGCCTGTTTCTAACTTGGAAACAACACAAAATTGACATTTGTTGGCAATATCCATTGCTAACATTTTGTTCTAATCCATTATTAATTATTTCTAGATATATTCAAATAAATGGTTTTAAACAAGCTTATCCTAAATTAGCTGTAAGTAAACAGTATGATAGAGCTGATAGTCCTAAAGATTATGGTTCCTTGATGGCTTCAGTGTCTGAGTTCAAGGTGGCTGATATTTAGAGGTCTGTGAAAAGAAATGATAGAACTGAGACAGGGGACTTCTTCTTTCTCTTTCCTTTGCTCATAATTGCCATTTTATGTTCTCTGTTAAAAAGAAAAAGGGAAATTCATATAGCCTTTATATAGCTAAGCCTACAATCACACCTCCAAAATAATTCAATTATATGTTCACAATTCATATTTGTCCATGTCTATGTGATAGAATTTCTGCATTGTTGCCTATTTTTTCTCCCTGAAAAGGAGAAAAAGCTAGGACTGAAAGATGGTTGAAGGGAATTTAACTGTTGCCATCCATATGTGGATCTTATTTCATGATCCTCACAAAAACATTTTGAAGTCAATGAATTGTAAAACAATTTTTTTGCCTTTTTTTTTTTTGGTCAGAAGAATGAATTATCTAAAAAATTATTCTGAATTTTTATTTACTTTGTTGATCCTTAAACTTTTCAGGGAATTTATTTTGGTTGAAATAAAAACTGAAACCAACAAGAAAGAGTCTGAAAGAAAAAACAGAAGCTAAACCAAAATGATCATTATTACTGCATAGGTGAGAGACAGATATGGATTTGTCACATCTTACATAATGTGCATTGTGTTATGTGAATGAATTGTGAATAGTACGTATGAATTAGATGCACATATCCATATACATTATGAACTATATATAACTTACGTGCACATAAAAATATAAAAGGAGCTTCAAGAAACTTCTGTCTAAGAATTATCCATGTGTGTTGTACTCCTGTTTATAATACATCTGTTACACCAGTTTGTCATGGCCCGCTATGATTTTCCTCATCGGTGAAAGGAAATGGCTTTTGAATTCAAGCATTCTTGCTACAAGAATTCCAGATGCCACTAGCTGCCTTGTCAAAAGCTGCTGAATTTTCCTCAGAAATAACAATTTAGAGCCAGTTGTAAACCACTCTCACAAATCCTGGCATTTCATCCCCCTGCAGCAGGAAAGCAGGGAGTCAATGGGATGGCCAGCAGAGCAGAAAGCATATTTAACACTGCCTGCTCCTTATTTCAGCCACTTCCACTACACCAGGAGCAAGTGGGTTTTGTAGATTGCTCCCTCTGTAAAAAAGCATTGGCCTTAATTGTGAGAGTTTTCTTTGGTTTAACTTCGCAGATTTCAGCATCCTTATTGGAAGGCAGAATCCCAAACTTGTTTTCCAGTCAAATTTCCTGCTTTATTCTTTTCTTTTTAATGTCAGATATTGAGCAGGCTTTTTGAAAAAACTGAACAGCCAGAGACTGGATGACTTCAGTGATAGGAATACAGCCCGGGGAAGGTACATAAATCTGCAGCCTTGCTGTGCATAAAATTGCTTTGGTAGCTCTGCATCTGGAAAGATGGAAGGTTTGATCAGTGCAGTTTGAAGGAATGCCATCAGCTAAACAAGCTAATCCTGCACCTTAATTACCAAGTCATGCTGCTTTTCTCCACGCAATCTTATCATGAACTTTTAGAATGGATATAAAAGCAGTGGTGAGTTTGCAAATATGACATTAAATGGAATGAAGTTCCTTTTCACCCTCAAGAAAACATAGGGGTGACTCTATGAATCATCCGTATGGGCCCACACAGGCCACCTTCTGCTTCTATGGAATCTTAATTCCATAAATGTTTAATCCATATGTTTCCTTCATGATTCATCCCTGAGCAGCTCCATATGTCAGCACTGGTCAGACAAGGCTTTTGAAACGCACAAGCAGAGCTGGTGACTAGCAGACACACACATCAGTTCCACAAGTCAATTTTCTGTTATTTTCTGTTTATTCAGTTGGACAGCAGAATAACTGGGGAGAGAACTGCTGGAGAGATCATCAGTGACATTAAAATGGACAAGTTAAAGGTTTACCTGGATCTATAATACGTCTGCCTTCCTGTGTTCCTGTTGCAGGGCTGAGTATGAGCCAGTCCTCTTCCTTCTAGGACTCCTTGGCTATGCTCAACCTGCAGGAATTAGGCTTGCATGCTGCACCCAGCCCAGCTCGCCACCTGGATGTCTCACTAGGAACAATTCAGGCTGAGGGGGGGTCATTAGAATGCATCCTTTGAGTGGATGGTTAACAGACTGAGATCTTAAGGTTAACTGCAGCAGGTAGGCCTCCTTGCAAAGTAAACAAGGGCTATGATTCTGGTATTGGTAATCTTGAGTTAAGAGAAGGGTCCAGTACATGGACCTTCTCTCCACAGTACCTGGAACAGTACAGTACTCCAGGCATTCAGCTCTGTGAGGCTCTTACAGAGAGCAAAGTAGGAAACCATTATTCTCAGTTTATAATAAAAGCAATGAACCATGCATAGAGTGTGTGAAGTACTTCACATTTCCTTCTGGCTTTATTTATAGCAGAGGAACAGTGAAGCCACAACCAACACTGAAGAAGGCTTCAGGCATCTGCTTTGCTTTATTAACCCTCAGTACAACCTTTTAAACCCTTGATCTTACATGCATTCCACCTGTGTGTCCTCTCTACCCTTCTGTGATTGGTCAATGCACCTCAGCACTCCACGTCTCATTACCTTCAATACTAATCACCTGTCTTACACAGCTGTAGTCCATTAGGGGTGAGACTCAGCCACAGCCCCACTCCCAATTACCACAAGATGTGTGCCTACCACATTTATTAGTCAGAAGTTTCTATTTTCATAGAAACATGAATAATTTCCATCCTTAATTTTCTACAAAACCCAGTTTTTAAGACTGTATTGTGTCCAAGTGAAACAAAATACTTTTTGAGCTCAGGAAAATAGTACATGTATATACAACTACAGTACTTTCCTAAGGAAGTGAAGGCTTAAGGTTGGGATCAAGCAAAGTGCCCTTATCTTTATATACAGGTATGCAGGCACAGGCATAGGGCTCACAAAAACATGCACTAACTTAGGAGATACACAGGAACCTTTTACTGGCATGTGGGATGGTCAGCTAAATCTGGGTCAAGTACCAGCTCCAGAAAACTGCCTAAAGAAAACGTGGGTCTTGATTCAGGTCTTGATGTAGCAAAAGCAAGATTTTTTTGCACCTAATAGAGCGAAAGCATATAGAGTGTGAAGATTCAGCTGACTCCCATGAATATTCATTAGCATTCATATATGAAAGAAATCTGACCTACATATATATAGGACTTTTCACACTTGTGTTAAAATTCCCTGAAGAGGAAATCTCACCTGCTGGGTCCATGAGTGAGGAAAACAAATATCAAATCACATTCTTATTCTTACTTATAAAGCCATCATATAATTTCTGTATTTTACAACAAGTAAAATTTCTGTATTTTACAACTGGTTTTCAGTCCTTATCCTTGCCCATATTTATAATAGTTTTTACTTACAATGAACTCTAATTGAACTACTGCTAAAAAGTTTGGATGAAGGTTTACAGCATAGTTTGCACCTACTAAATGTATTTCTGCAGGTTAGCAAGTTTTACTTAGAGCTCTGTTTTAATAGAACAAATTCTTTTCATCCAAAATGATTGCATTAGAACAGAGAAATATTAGCTCCCTGAGCAATTTTATGGTTAAAAGGAACTGTTCACTCATCAAGCACATACATTCTTTTCTTAAAAGCTTTATACTGAAGGCCCCTTTCATCTACCTACCAACATTTAAAGTGGAAGAAAATTTTTGCATATCACTTAAGATTAGAATAAAAATACTTTATAGTTGCATAGACTGACAAATATTTTGCTGATTGACTAATTTTATAGCTAGTGGAATATATTGATTGAATTATTCAAGAGATAAGATGAACTTTTGTTCAATGATTGGAGAACTTGCTTTAAACCACTGTTCAATCAAGACTTAAAAATAAGCAGCGAAAAAGGGAGGCATTTCATAAATTCAGTCCTGCCTGTTACAAAGTTGTTTTGTCATTCTTCTACTACAAAACGTCCTGGAAGCCCTTCTTTTGTGTCTTAAAGCATGGGTTATCTTTTACAAGCTACTAGATAAATTAATATAAACATTGCAATACATAGTTCTTAATAAAAAAATATGGATGATGATGAATTTTTTTTTAGATTATCTTACGTCTTTTTTTTCTTTATTAAAAAATCACACATCATCTACAGTGACTAAGGAAGATAATATATCTGAGACTTGTCCATCTTAGATGTTATAGTGTCCAGAACAGTTGGAATGGGAAATGCAATTGAAGATGCTCAAATGGGACAACACAATTCAGCTGCATATTTTGGCTTCTAAATGAAAAATTGCAAAGTGTATTGGCAGATTTTTCATAGTATCACTTGTTATGGAAAAGCTTGGGTTTTATACTAATCAATAATTTCAATACAATTCATCTTATGGTATCTTCCTTGTGCAATATGTCAATATTCCAATTTCCAAGTGAGAAAAGTCTAGAGAGAGAAAAATGGAAGAGAAAATAAAATTTTGTTAACCACAGGCAGAAACTCAGACAGTCTTTAAATAATCATCTCTCTACATGCTTCTCTTCAAGTGATCTAATTCCTTTAAATTCACTATTATTGATTAAATTATTTCCAGAAAAAAGTTGTGTACTGGGATATGTGAGGACAGAATGTTATTAAACTCACCTTATTTCCTTCAAAGGACAGCTCAGGATGAAGCTGTGCTCAAGGGTAGGCTGATTATTTATTCATATATATCCAATTCTAGTTAAGACATGTTGGCTTCAGTGAACATGACAGAAAAAGTTAAAAAGTCAAAGCACAAAAGTAAAATTTTGATACAAAAAAGAGTGATAGTAAACATTTCTTCTTAAATTGTGTTTTATTTCTAAGCATTCTACTGCTTCAAAATTCTAACTTAAAAAAAAAATACTATTTAATTTGAAAAAGATTTTGTGTTTTGAGCATTAACTAGTAGTATACCAAAAGATCTTTCTTGGTATGTTCTTAAGTTCTTTCTTGACATTTTATTACAAAATAAAAATATCCCCTAAATTACATTGGCTTATAGTGTCACAGGAAATATTACCCAACAGCTGGTTTTATAGAAGGCTATAGAATTTTTTATGCTTAGATTTAGATAATTCGTGCATACTTTGCATTGTCTCATCATGACCAGGTAGACTTGTGGGATTCTGTGTTTGAGGATGAACCTAGAAGAGATTAAAGGAACCATCATGGAGTAGCATTAAGTGCTTCAAGAAACCCTCAATGTCATTAAAACACAAAGCAGAAAGATAAGGCTGATGTTTTAGAAGAAATTCCAAAATGTCTGAATTTTGTTTGGCAAGCTTTGACATATTAGCTACTGTCATTGTCAACTGAGGTCTTCATCATTTCAAGACAATAAAAATACAACAGTTACAGTGTTATGTAATGTGCCTGGATGAAAAATTAGAAGATAAAATTTTTTGCTCATTCTGCTGAACACTGTAGAGCTGGATTTTCTCAAAGTATAATAGCGTAAAAGTAGCTATCAGTTCCACTTCAGTGGAACTTTAACACTCCCCTCATTTAGGCAGAGTTTGAACCATTCAAGCTTGAAGTTATTTAAGGCCCATCAAAAAGAAACAACCCAGGAGTCCTCCATGAAACCTCAACTTAATATATTCAAAATTTTATCTGGCATTTAATGTAAAATATTTTGAAATTTATAAAAATCCAAAGTAAGAAAAAAAACCCAACCAACAAAAAGCCCACTGATGTTACTGTGTGAAGGCTTCATATAAAAGAAAACATCTTAAGCACTAATCAGAAAGTCAACTTACCAGCTGCCTGCCTGTAAAACACTTTTGTCAAGTTCATCACCAAGAATGCAGCAGGGGAGCTGCAGTCACTCTACAAGACAGGAGAAGCTAAGGAAATAGCTGGAAATAGCTTATTTGATCGCTAAATATCTACAAGCATATATGCTTGTCAACATGTGTTGTTTCATATACAGTGTCAACTGGTCAACAAATAAAAAGAAAAAGGAATTCAGATTTCAAATAGGAAATATGGTGGGTTAAGACACAGAAGTATTAAGGCTGTGTTCTTCTGTCACTTGCTGTGACAGAGCCTCGTAACACTTTGTTGAGACACTGAGATTCCTGCCAGGAGGTTCTGTACTTGGGTTCATCGTGTTCTATTAGACAAGGGAGTCTGGGCAGAGTGCAGGCACAATTCTCACAGAACAGGCTATTAGTATTGTCTCCTGCTCCAGTGCACTGAACTGAAATCTTACAATTACTCAGCTTTACTGTATTGCCATGGTCCTCCTTGGCATCTTGAGAGAGCACAGGCTTTCACTTGTTCGCTTCATCACTTTGCAATGAAGAAAATAGATCTGGGTGCATAGGCTCTGCAACATATTTGTTAATATAATATCACTCTTTACGTGAAACATAAAACCTGTTCAGTTAGAGCATTAGGGAAACAAACTTTCTTCTTTAGCTCATATTGAGGTTTTGGCTCCATTCATTTTGGGATGCAAACTTTCTCTAAGCTAGTGAAGAATCTTTCTTTATCATGAACAAAGAGAACATGGCTCAATATTTACAGTAAAACCCTCCTGTATTATAACATTATTTGTAGTCAGGCCCAGATCAGTTTACTTGGGCACTCAGAGACTCCTGATAAACCTCCTTTTGTCCTCAATGCCTGTATGTGAATAAAAGCCCATTTTCATTTAATGACACAGCAAGACACCTCCTGAGATAACTCTTACCCTGAGAAATAACGTAACAAACTGGATTAAGGAGTGAATATTTTTAAGGGAGATCAAAGTTAAAACAGAGAGATCAGGCATCCACAGTATCTCACTGAGAATTCAAAAATTGTATGGAAAAAATCACTACAGTCCATAATAGATGCAGTGATTTAGGAAGCTTCTCTCACTT
The DNA here is from genome assembly GCA_013399835.1 of Leptocoma aspasia. Classification (NCBI taxonomy): domain Eukaryota; kingdom Metazoa; phylum Chordata; class Aves; order Passeriformes; family Nectariniidae; genus Leptocoma; species Leptocoma aspasia. The sequence continues at coordinate 2,595,207 of VXAX01001105.1, read as the reverse complement.
CTTAGGATTATTTATTGTGAAAAAAAGACTGAATCTGAGGTTAAGCACAGCCATTTTGTAAAGTGCATGGAGATATTTTAATAAAAGTGGTGGCAAAATAGAGGATGCAGAGCCAAGTGAAGCAGGAATAAAGTAAAACAGGTCTTTGAAACAACAGATAATACAGTAATTTTCTAGGGTTTGTCAGGTGTGAGGGCTTCAAATCTTCTCCATTCAAATTTATCTAATGCTCAGCATTGCCTCAGATATAGCTAATAAAATTTGGCTAAAATTAGACCTCATTTGTGGAGTCTATATATTATTTTTCCAACAAAATTAGAAATTTTAAAAAATTACAGAAGGCATAAATTTTCAAATAAATATTGCAACCATAGTGGTTGCAAAATAAATAAAAGATAATTTCTTCACGTGTGTGATAAAGCTGCTCCACTTATGTCCTAATTTTTATTTTTTCCCTTCGCTACTGCCAGTAAAGAAATTAATAACAGAACAGGAAAGCAAAATTGAAAAAAATGGGACATTTCTCACTTGCTTGTTTTATTTAACAAAGGCGAGTGAAAAAAATGCAAGAAATGGGCAAATTTGTTTAAAGTCATTAACAATTGCTTCAACATAAATACATCTTTGAAATTAAATTATTTTTCATATTTAACCAGTGCACTTTTTCTTTTTTTTTTTCAATGCCTCAGTAGGTTAGGCTGGCTGTACTGCTATGTTCTCTGGGAACTTGAAGATTTGTGTGGGAATGAGAAGGTTCATGTGCAAACGTGAAGATTTCCACGACCTCATGATTCAAAACTATGGAAATGTTCTTTTTGAAACTTGGAATTACTAATAGAGTTGGTGATAATACTATATTTAGTTTTTATTTTCTGAAAAAGCTAATCATTGAAATATACAGTTTTCTGTATTGGAGTTTTAGTTATCATTTTGATCACCTGTGTATAAGCAAGCATAAAACAAGCAATTATGCCATAAAATCCACCAAAGAAAAAGCAACTGAAGTAGCAGAAAGTAGGGATCTGGGTAAAACTGACTCAAACAAAATGAATTTAACTTTGTAAAATAAAAACTTATATACTGAGGAACAGACTTCATAACTGGCAGAATTAAGACTGAAGCATAAAAATAGTATGTGTACAGCATGTAGACAATTTGACACAAACTGTCAATGCAATTTTGCTGCAAAAAGGGACAACATGACCTGTGGCTGTTTAAAGAAGGGGATGGTGGTTATTTGTATATTATATAAGTGAGACATATCAGAATAATATAGTTCTGTAGTCCACAATTCTGTAAAAAAAGATGCAAAACCTTGAGAGAATACAGAATAAAGTAACAAATATTACTTTTAGGGTAGAAAATGGATTTCTGCAGATGACACCTACAGCTCACCCCACTTAACTAATCAAAAAAAAATATTAAGAGGTGTGTTGACTACAATAGATAACTACTTCAGAAATCATATACTGAAAGTATCAGGTACTGTTCAGTCTAATAGAAAAAAGGCATGACAAGAGCGGGAGTTAAGAAGCTGGTGGCCAATTCAGATGGCAAATGTCACACAAATTGCTAAAAAGTTACTTGGCCAGCTATCAAAACAAAGTCACTGAAACCAGAGTTCTGAATTTTACTAATCTTTATGTCTTCAAGCCAAAACAGGATGCCTTCATGGAATATGTGTCTCAGCCAAGCACAAGTTGTTTGGCTTGATACAGCAAAACCAGCATAAATGTAAACGCAAATAAAACTTTTTGGTTTTAAATTCTTAAAATATTTGGGATACTCCTTAAATGTCCTGGGAATTCATTCTCTGAGTTTTTCTATAAGCAGCAATTCTGGAGTCTTATTATGATCTGGGACTATATGTCTTCTTATAAATCTTCTGCAGATTCTGAAGTTTATTGGAGTTTAGAAAATATTTTGAATATTCTATTCCATTGACATAGAACTGAAAGGAAAGCAGTTTGTGTTCAACTGAACATATGGACACACTCCAACAGCTTAAAAACCCAAATGTAGAAACCAAAAGACTCTGTAAAAACACTTCAAATAAGATGCACGTCAGTCCTATTCAGACTATTCTTTTTTGATAATGCAAAACTATTTTACTAGCATAAAAATAAATCATGGACAAGATGCAACATAGATCAGTACCAGTGACATGCATGTAATTTTAGATCTAGTCTTTTAATGTTATAGCCTCACCCCCCGCCAAAAAATAGTGACTTTTCCTCTCTGAAATTTGGATGAGTTTAGTGTGTTACTGTAGGATGCTTCAATCTTAATGGAAATATTATATTTGACATAATTTTTTTCTGTTTCTGTTTTGTTATTTCTGCAAAAGTGTTAACACCATACATCAATGTCTTTGATCGAATTCAAGGGAATTGTTTAGGTTAATCCTAGTGACCTTAAAATGAATTTTGCTCAAGCACAGTAAAACCAGAAAAAATACTTGATTCTTCAGATATTATATTTTTTTCCCCCATTAAAAGCATTCTCACCCACCGCTGGTGTGAAAGCACATTTCAAAAAGTGTTAAAAGTGATTGAAACTATAATCCCTAGAGCAAAACAATCCTTACAGCAATAATTGCATTAGCCTGATGCAATTATTTCTATTGTTCAAATAAGGTTATGACCACCTTAAATCTTCATTTCCAGGTATTATCTGACATGTTCTACTTGCAAACAGGAGAACCTTTTGGGAGAGAGCTACTATGAAGGTTTGGGAACTTGCCAAATTTAATGAATTTAATATATATTTTAAAATATTATTTTGAATCAAACTATAACCAGTAATAGTCTAATCAAGTCCAAAAAAAGTGCCCAATACTGCATTGAAAGCCAGGTGCATCATGTTTTAAAGTAAAATTATGCTTATGAAATGAAGATAATTTAAGTTTTCCTAATAGTTTCTTTGAAATTTAGGATCAACCTATCCACATAAACATTGTCCCCAACCACACAATACGGAAACATAAGAACACATAATAAATGCCAGGCTAGCACAATCTATCTCTATTACTTATATTGTTGGTGATTGCTTCCACTTATATCACATCAATAAAATCCCTTGAGAACCATGAGAACCTGCAAATTGTCTCCATACAAAAATACAAAGACTTTAGCTAAGCAGAAAAAAATCCCCTCTCATGGTTCAAGGAAATCTGTCAATTTATATCCTTGATTGCTCACATCAGCTCATGGTTGTTAAAAATTTGGTGTTTAAGAAACGCATGACCACCTAAATAAAATTCAGCACCCATTTTATTAAAGGGGGAAAATTCAACAAGGAAATACGTAAGTAGCCTAATATAGTTTTAGTGGTTGAACTTCCAATTTATTTAGCTAATAGACAAAGTGGAGTCACACAGGATCTTTTCTGTTTCAGGACTTTCTAACACTTCCATAACTGGAAAAAGGGAGGAAGAAGCCATGAGAAGACAAAATTTGCTGGTGATAGTTAGTTATTCAAGGTAATAAAAACAAGGGCAACTGAACTGCAGAAGAAATAAAGAGATAATGAAATGGGAGATGAAATCAGTGTTGGTAAATGCACAGTGATGCACATGAGGAAAAACAATCTCAATTTTACATACAAGGTGAAGAGCTCTGAGATTACTTTTGCCACACAAGAATGAAAACTTTAGAATTGACCTGTAATGAACAACTGTTCAGTGAAAATGTCAGCTCAATACTGAGGAGCAGTAAAAAAGAAAATAGACATTTAAAAAAGGAAAAGAAAAACAATAAAGTAAATATTATGATGTTGTATGATATTGTATAAAGCTATCCTGGGTCCTCTTCACAATTTCTACTACCCCCACAACCATCTCAAAAAGGAAGCAGGAAAAAGTTAGAGAGATAGTCACAGACAGTTATAAAGGTTATTCAAATTGTGGAAAGAAACAGCTAGGGGGGTAAAATACTTCCCTGTAAAGTCATATGTTACACTGAGAAAATAAAAAAGAAAGGACTACTCCAATAAAGCCTAGGGAGGTCAAAGTAATGTAGCTAAAAAATGAATCACCAACAAAAATCAACAAAATAGAAATCCTTCATAGCTTATAGCTAATCTGTGGAATTCTGATACAAGGAGATGTGCATGATAAAACCCTTACACAAGTCTAAAAAGAAGTGGGAGAAGTTTATAGAAAACAAATCTGTTATGGACTAGTAATCAAAGGTAGAATCTCTTGTGCAGGTAGTCCTTTAAATACCATTCTGCTGAGGATTGAGAGATTAATAGAACCCGTAAGAGCATTTTATCTGCTGCTGCTGGCACCTGAAGCAATGACATAGTTGAAAAACTGAAAAAAATGAGGAATAAAACATGTTTCAGATGCAAATGTATTTGGCGCAATAAAATATATAATTTTTTTCTGTCTCTTCTTCATTGACCCTTATAGGCAGCTGAGCCCTACACAGGCACTGCAGTGGGATGGGGGAGAGGAATGGGGATTGTGGTCAGTTCAGCACATCTTGTCTCTGCCACTCCTTCCTCCTCAGTGGAAGACTTCTCACACTCTTCCCCTGCTCCAGCATGGGGTCCTTCCCATAGGAGGCGGTTCTCCATGAGTTTCTCCAATGAGTCCTTTCCACCGGCTGCAGTCCTTCACAAAGTGCTCCAGTGTGGGTCACTTCCACAGCATGCAGTCCTTCAGGAGCAGGCTGCTCCAGGGTGGGTCACTCACCTGTGGAGTCACAAGTCCTGAAGCAAACCTGCTTCAGTGTGGGCTCTCTCCATGTGCCCACAGGTGCTGCCAGGAGCCTGCTTCAGTGCCATTTCCCATGGGGTCACAGCCTCCCTCAGGCATCCACCTGCTCTGATGTGGGGTTGTCCTGGGGCTGCAGGTAGATCTCTGCTCCAGTGTTGGTCCTCCATGGGATGCCGGGACACAGCTGTATCACCGTGGCCTGCACCATGAGGTGCAGGAGAATCTCAGCTCCAGCACCTGGAGCACCTCCTTCTTCACTGTCCCTGGTGTCTTCAGGTCTATTTCTCTCCCATATTCTCACTCCTGTTTCAAGCTGCAGTTGCAAGGGGTTCACTGTCCCCTTTTTAACTCGGTTACCCCAGGGGCACCACCACCACTGCTGATGGGCTCGGCCTTGGCCAGCGCCAGGTCCATCCTGCAGCTGGCTGGCATTGGCTCTGTCAGACATGGGGACAGCTGCTGGCAGCTTCTCACAGCAGCTCCCCCTGTAGCCCCCCACTCCCAAACCATGACCATGGAAACCCAATAGACCACAGACCATACAACTAATCCCCACAGGAACAATCTTTGAAGCACTATGCTGTGTACCTATCACCTGCCCANAAAGTGGAGTCACACAGGATCTTTTCTGTTTCAGGACTTTCTAACACTTCCATAACTGGAAAAAGGGAGGAAGAAGCCATGAGAAGACAAAATTTGCTGGTGATAGTTAGTTATTCAAGGTAATAAAAACAAGGGCAACTGAACTGCAGAAGAAATAAAGAGATAATGAAATGGGAGATGAAATCAGTGTTGGTAAATGCACAGTGATGCACATGAGGAAAAACAATCTCAATTTTACATACAAGGTGAAGAGCTCTGAGATTACTTTTGCCACACAAGAATGAAAACTTTAGAATTGACCTGTAATGAACAACTGTTCAGTGAAAATGTCAGCTCAATACTGAGGAGCAGTAAAAAAGAAAATAGACATTTAAAAAAGGAAAAGAAAAACAATAAAGTAAATATTATGATGTTGTATGATATTGTATAAAGCTATCCTGGGTCCTCTTCACAATTTCTACTACCCCCACAACCATCTCAAAAAGGAAGCAGGAAAAAGTTAGAGAGATAGTCACAGACAGTTATAAAGGTTATTCAAATTGTGGAAAGAAACAGCTAGGGGGGTAAAATACTTCCCTGTAAAGTCATATGTTACACTGAGAAAATAAAAAAGAAAGGACTACTCCAATAAAGCCTAGGGAGGTCAAAGTAATGTAGCTAAAAAATGAATCACCAACAAAAATCAACAAAATAGAAATCCTTCATAGCTTATAGCTAATCTGTGGAATTCTGATACAAGGAGATGTGCATGATAAAACCCTTACACAAGTCTAAAAAGAAGTGGGAGAAGTTTATAGAAAACAAATCTGTTATGGACTAGTAATCAAAGGTAGAATCTCTTGTGCAGGTAGTCCTTTAAATACCATTCTGCTGAGGATTGAGAGATTAATAGAACCCGTAAGAGCATTTTATCTGCTGCTGCTGGCACCTGAAGCAATGACATAGTTGAAAAACTGAAAAAAATGAGGAATAAAACATGTTTCAGATGCAAATGTATTTGGCGCAATAAAATATATAATTTTTTTCTGTCTCTTCTTCATTGACCCTTATAGGCAGCTGAGCCCTACACAGGCACTGCAGTGGGATGGGGGAGAGGAATGGGGATTGTGGTCAGTTCAGCACATCTTGTCTCTGCCACTCCTTCCTCCTCAGTGGAAGACTTCTCACACTCTTCCCCTGCTCCAGCATGGGGTCCTTCCCATAGGAGGCGGTTCTCCATGAGTTTCTCCAATGAGTCCTTTCCACCGGCTGCAGTCCTTCACAAAGTGCTCCAGTGTGGGTCACTTCCACAGCATGCAGTCCTTCAGGAGCAGGCTGCTCCAGGGTGGGTCACTCACCTGTGGAGTCACAAGTCCTGAAGCAAACCTGCTTCAGTGTGGGCTCTCTCCATGTGCCCACNTCTCCAATGAGTCCTTTCCACCGGCTGCAGTCCTTCACAAAGTGCTCCAGTGTGGGTCACTTCCACAGCATGCAGTCCTTCAGGAGCAGGCTGCTCCAGGGTGGGTCACTCACCTGTGGAGTCACAAGTCCTGAAGCAAACCTGCTTCAGTGTGGGCTCTCTCCATGTGCCCACAGGTGCTGCCAGGAGCCTGCTTCAGTGCCATTTCCCATGGGGTCACAGCCTCCCTCAGGCATCCACCTGCTCTGATGTGGGGTTGTCCTGGGGCTGCAGGTGGATCTCTGCTCCAGTGTTGGTCCTCCATGGGATGCCGGGACACAGCTGTATCACCGTGGCCTGCACCATGAGGTGCAGGAGAATCTCAGCTCCAGCACCTGGAGCACCTCCTTCTTCACTGTCCCTGGTGTCTTCAGGTCTATTTCTCTCCCATATTCTCACTCCTGTTTCAAGCTGCAGTTGCAAGGGGTTCACTGTCCCCTTTTTAACTCGGTTACCCCAGGGGCACCACCACCACTGCTGATGGGCTCGGCCTTGGCCAGCGCCAGGTCCATCCTGCAGCTGGCTGGCATTGGCTCTGTCAGACATGGGGACAGCTGCTGGCAGCTTCTCACAGCAGCTCCCCCTGTAGCCCCCCACTCCCAAACCATGACCATGGAAACCCAATAGACCACAGACCATACAACTAATCCCCACAGGAACAATCTTTGAAGCACTATGCTGTGTACCTATCACCTGCCCAGCCTACATCCTCACATGGATGATAGCCCATCCCTGTCATGAAATTTGTTTCCTTGATATTTTGCTATGCATGTGTATTTGCTGTTCTTTAGAGTTCAAAGTCATTGGGATAAACAGTGTTTCTATTTGCCCTGAATTTGACAAGAAACTTGGTTCAATAGTACAGCAAATGAAGCCTTAAGTCTTCTAGTTCTAGGTCACAAATTCTTCATCCTATGACTTGAAGCACTTGGTTTGCATCAGTTTGCATCAGTTCCCTCCTCCCAGGTGCTTCAGACATTAAAAATGATTGAACGTTAAACTTTTTTTCTGTCATGCTTGATGCTGGATTAGATGTTGCCTTTGCCACTGTAACTTCGTGTCAGATCAAATACCATTTGCTCTCTCATCCCTGACATGAAGCCTTCGTGAGCTCCTATCCAATTCTCTTGTTGATTTGACATTTGCTTGACTGTGGGTTCCTTTGGGAGCTTTGGTAGTGTGTGTGCAGGACATCAGCAGTGAAGAAGCTGTGGCCCAGTGGAGGTGTCCCTGCTGCATCCCATTTTCTGAGAAATTTAAAGTGAATTAGGTACCCAGCTAAAATTAAGTTTCAGTTAGTTTTATTTCTTTTGCCACTGAAAAAAAATCATTTTTTCTCCTCTTTTAAATGTTTAAATCATCAGCACAAGTATAAAAATATTACCTGCGAAATATAGATCAAATAAAACTTAAACCAAAGCAAAACTTCTAAACACTTGGGGAGTTGTAAGTTGTTGGTGCAGATAAGTGAGAAGATATTTATGAACTAAATACACATAAACTCTAATAATTTGCTGGCCATTTTGCTAGCAGGAACCACCACTTGCTATTTATTAAATACATACACCAGAGTATAATTTGATTTTTTTTTAGTCAGGCACATAGGTGTATAATGCACAAAATCAGAATCTTGAAGACTGCTGAAGATGACACTGATAGTTGTTTTAGTGATATTGCATTTAACAAATTTGTGACAAAGTTAGCATCCAAACCCAGAATGCCTTCGCTGAATGCCTGTTTGTAGTGTTCGTGTTGCTCAATTTCCATGCTAGAGAACAAAGCTAGTATGTTATGTTCAGTATTGATCAATCTTATTTATTCGCCTTTATTTGCTGTGTTATCTGATAGAAGCTTGAAGGCAGCAAGAAAATCAAAGCTAGATAGGATAAGTGTAGGATTTAATATAGTAGAGAAAATATATGAAGACCATCAATATAGATGAGAGGAAAAGTAAACCCTGTGTTGGTGGCACTGAAGCCCAAAGAAAGATTCATGGGTAAATAAAAGCATGCAACTAGAATTTTATTTAGGGTATATTTTAAGAGTGGTATTCAGAAAGCTTTACCGGGAGATAATATATCTGTTTTTCTGTTGTAAAAATTAAAAAGAATTTTCCTGAAGGAAGGTACCTGAACCAGACCAGGAATGCTTAACTTTTGCAGGCAGATCTAAGGGCCTACATCTATTAATCTTGACCACTTTTCCTGACAGGTCTTTAGTCACCCTTGTGATTATTTCCCCATGTGTCAGCTCTACCTAACCACCCTGCAGCTTACAGGGACGTAGCTGAAGTCCTCCTGTAGGGCTGACAAAGGAAGGAGCTGTCAAGCCATGGCAGCTTCCCAAGGACACCAGGAGCTGTTGATGCTCTGCCTCAGCATCACTCCTGCTCTCTCCACAGACCTCTGCCTCTTGGATGTTTATGGCTGTGTCTTTGCAGAAACACCATCTTTCCACACTGTTGGAGAATAAATGCATGAATTCCTAAGAAACTGCTGAAACCTGAACAGCTGCTGCTCCACCTCTCCTCACCCCGACATCACCAGAGCAGAATATCAAATTGTACCTAGCCAGAATATAAGGCTTAAATAAGTCAGGTATTAATTAAGACTCTAAAGAACATTTATCCAGTTTTTAATTCTTCATCTACATTAAAATTTTCAATGGCCTTAAAAGGCCATTGGATGGAAAAAATTAAAATTATAGCCTGATGGAAAAAATTAAAATTATATACTGATCTAGGCATTTCTTAACAAAATCAAATATGATTAAATTAAGGTATTTTCTTCAACTTGATGATGGAAAAAAGCCCATGGGTACTGGAGCCAGCTGAAGAGCAAGGAAGGATGTCCACATGAGAAGGCACTTGAGACACTTTCTTGTCATTTTTACATTGTTATAGCTCATATTGCAGCATAGAAAAAGATTCAGTATTTAGCAAGGACAGGAATAAGGCAGTCCCACTTGTTGAGTTTGTCAGCTGAGGTTGTTGGAAAATACAAACCAATGCTGACTTATCCCTCAGTGTTACAAGGCAGCTCTCAGTGACTTTTTCAGTCATCCTTGGCAGTTTTGCTGTGCACATCTTGGAACAGACTAGGGCTGTATTTCTAATTTAGACACAAGTAAAAATATGTCTACATTGAAAAAAATCCCAAGTCTAAATATATAGTTTGTCAGAATAAAAACGGAAGATGTTTTATTTACTTAATTCTAAATACCATCATTAGCTATAGAAATTTCATTTTCATAAATCCACATTTATAATTGTATAATTCTTGTAAATAATATCAAATGAAGTTTGTGACCATCTCCTAAAGACACAATAAAGGGAGGGGGAAAAATTAGGAGGGGGGAAGAACCACACAGAATGTAGTTTATCAGAGGAGGAAGGTGGGAAACACCCAAGCCAAAGTGAGGGAGGATTAAAATGAAGGTGTCTCTGGGCAAGTTGCCTAAAAAGGCAACTATTTATGGATAGTTGGATACCTAACAAAAGAGTGAAAAGTCCCTTGATTAATCAAGGTTTCCTAATGACAAAACCAGATTCAGAGAGACTTTCGAACAATGTTAGAAGGAACTGGATGCTGAATCTTTAGAGGCATTCAGAGGCAAATCATGGTGTGAACTGAGAGACTTGAAAGGAGAGTTAACAATGAAATACATAGAGATTAAAACAAAAAGTAACTTTCAAAACTTTGAGTGTTCCCTTGACACCAAAAGCGAACTGTAGGTAGACTAAAACCACTTATTACCATAATCAAGTCTTGACAGTATTGTCAGAAACTAAAAGAAAGTAACACAGACATCCCTTGCCAAGGAATAGTGTGACTGGAGGTGATTTTTAGTGCTTTGAGATAATGACTGATAATTCCATTTGGCCAAAAAAAGATAAAGGCAGAAAACAGGCGTCAAACTGATAAAACAGTCCTCCTGTTCTAAGGCTTTTCAATGGCTTAACAAGATTAAAGAGATTAATAACAGCTACATAAACCTCTAATATATTTTTGTAAATTGGCAGTAGTTTCATTAGACATGTGTATAAACCTGAAGCTTTTATCAGCCATGAAGAAAAGCTGAAAGAGAAAGATTTCTTAGATTTATAGATGAGAAAAAATATCATTGAATTGGGCACAATATATGACATGAAACTGCAAAGGTTATTGAATCCACTTCAATAAAGAATAACATTAATCTTCAGTACAATGCCTTTGAAACTAACTGAGACATTATTTCTAACATGGGGACAGTTACATTATATAAAAATATTGTTAGGTTAAATACTACAAGGGCACTCTATACTAAGTCTTACTGTTTGTTTTTGTCTCAGAGAGTAGCATTATTTTTTTAAATAAATTGCATGGATTCCAAGTCCTAGGGAGTGCCATTATTTTCTATGATGTTGCAAATTCATCAGATTTCAAATTCATCAGAATTTGCTGCCTTCTTTCCATCTGAAAACCTGAAAAAATGCAAACAAATCTTACTTTGATGAATTTTACTTTAAAAAATGAGTAAACAGACAAACAAGAAACAGTTAATAGAATAAAGAAGGTCTCTAAAAAAAAAAATCAAGCTAAACCAAACCAAATTAAACCCAAACTCAACACTCAATTTTCCACTAATATTTCATAGTGTGGTTATAATCACTGCAAATGCAATGTATGAGTATAGTTAAATCTTAAAAAGCAGCACTTCCTCTTCTGGAAAGTTTAGTATTGCCATGGCATAACAGTTGCTGAAGCTGTCTGATAATTTCAGTCTCCATACATCATCACAGACAGTCTAGCCCTTAATACTTTAAAACATAATTACCATTTAAAAGAATCAAGGTTTTAATTAGTTCTTCAGGAAGATGTGAAAATCTAGTCCTTTGATATGTAAACACAGAAGGAAGGTTCAATCTCCCTGGCAGAAACTGTAATCAATAACAGAGTCCAGACAGGAAAAACTATAATCTTTTTAAAAGCAAGTTGCGGAAATTTTACATCTCTCAGATGCTGAGATATTTTTGTAAGTAATATTAAAGAATTTACAAATACGATCATTAACCAGTGGGGCTTTTTTGTGGTTTTTTTTTTTTCTTTTTTTTTAATCTAGAGAGAAGAGAAAAAGGGATAACCTATAAATGCTAAAAGAGCATTGGCACTCTGTCAGGGTCTATGTTGGAAAATACAAGAAAAAACCCAAAACAAACACAAAAGCTTTCCTATTTGATAATATCTTGACCACCATCTGTGTAATTGCAAAGTTTCATGGTATTGTCCAAGATTATTTCCCAACAGTGAGCTGGGACTGTTCACCTACCTGAGAAACACTCTGGTTCTACTCCATGGCTCTGCCGCCTTACAAGGGATATAATTTCAGCTTTAGTTAATTTTTATATATAAGAACCAGAACATGATATTGTTCAGTGAGGTTCTTTTGTTGTGATGCCTTATTAGTGTGCATAACATCACCAGAAATGTAAATGCATCATGTAAATCATACAGTTCTTGACACGGAGCTTACACGTTTCTTGATTTCAGTTTCACAGCTTGAGATTTTTAGGTCACCTGGAGTTAAAGTGTCTTTCAAAGTAACACTGCAGAAATGGTGGGCAAAGCAAAATTCTCTTAACTAAACCTCTTCTGTCTCCTGTTTGCCACAAGTGGAGAGCATTGAGTACTTGAGATCTTCCTTCTATGCGGATGTCACCTCAGAGGAGAAGGTGCTGTCAGCGGAAGCCTTCCAAATGTTTCATGTGAATACTAAGAACCATGCAATCTAACTAAATCCCTTCTTAAAACCACACTGTTATGCAACTTTATTTTGTTTTCTTTCAGATTTCTCTTGAGTCCTTCCAAAAATCCTACAATTTCTTTACACTTTTTTTTTTTTTTAATTAAAACATATTGGCAAGAAGTTGTGTTCCTGACAGCCAGTTTTTAAAGAGCTGAGAAATGTAATGGTTTTTGTCTCCTCCACAAGCACTGAAATTATGTCAATAAGTAGTAGGGAAGTGAAGACAGCAGAAGTTGATGCTGATGGGTTTGTATAGCGTTCTTCTACCTAAAGAAACTTCTTCAAACAGGCACTAATGGAAGAAATTCTCCTGGTTTGAGCAAAAGGTTTTTGAGGAGCAATTCCAGGTGTCTATCCATTCATAGCACTGATTACTCCTCCCATAAAAATTCAAATCAAAGACAGATATAAAACAGCATTTTAGGTGCATTTTTATTAAACTTTATTAATTTTTCTTTTTTCTACAACAGTTACTCATAATCTATTAAAAGACAGTGTTGCGACCTTTGCCACATGATAACTGACTCCAGCCCTGAGCAATTAAAACCTTGTTCTCATTTACCAAAAACACTCGAAAATCCTGAGAAATTTTAGCATCACTTTTCCCCCATGATGTAAGAATGTTTGCGAATCCTAACTATTTAAAAAACTTTTGGTACATATTTTGGTCCTGTACAATTCCTGCCATAAGCTTATGCTTTTTTCTTGTAATTATCAAGGAGAAACTGGCAAGTGTCAATCTTACTATCGATATAGCATCTGCTTTTTAGATTTGTACAACAGTGTAGATATACAGGAAAAGGTATTTTAATCTTTCTACCACTAGAGCAGTCTCTTCTGGAATGACAGTCACAAATCAGCTTTGAAACTGAAACTCATTTTTGTTAAATAAATTGTGATATTGCACACTGTTGTGATGTTGAACACTGCACAGCGAACTGAGCAAATTTTAATCTTTTCCAGGTAATGATTCTCAATTTGGTTTTTCACAGGAAAGCCTTAAGCATATGAGGTGGGTGCCATGAAAGTTCATGATCTTTGGTCATGCAGTGAAAAATAAGACCTTGAAACTTTTTGTTGTGGCAGGATGTAGAAGACATGGAAAAGCATTCCCTTATAATGCTGACAGTTTTTACCAATTTAAATGCCACATTAGTGTATTTTATGTGTGTTGCCTTGAATACACTGCCAGATTTCATAGATCTATTATCTGTTTTCAAGGCATGCAAACATCAAGTTAATCATTTAGCCATCTTACACTATCAGTCACAAGTTAGTGACAACCAGAGCTCTAACATGCGTATCTGCAGAAGTTCACTCTATCTGCAGCGTCAAGTGAGTCACACAATAATGGTTGGACTTGTAAGTACTTTCTGCTGGAGTCTAAGCACTAAATCAACTGACAGTGACCTTGCTGTAAGAGCTCTATCGTTGACATGCATATGTATTTGAAGAACACTGTGTCCTCTTTCTAGCACTGAGGATTTGGAACATTTGCAACTTTTTTTAAGTAAAATGTTCAAAGCCTGTGCAGACTAAAATCATATAAGCATATAAGCAATAACAACTATTCCATTTCAGAATTAGAAATCAATAAAATGAGACAAATTAATTACAGAATTTCAGATGCAAATGCTTGAAATTACCATGAATCTATGTCAAGATTTAGTCCCAGCTGGCAGCTAAGCACCACATAGCCACTCACTCCTCCACCAGTGGGATGGTGGAGAGAATCAGAAGTGCAAACATGAGCAAACTCCAAGGGCAGGTGGGTGTTCAGATATGTCCAGGAAAGGAGCGCTCCATCACATGTAATAGTGACTTGGAAAGACAAATGAGATCACTCTCAACGTTGCCTCCCTCCCCTTTTCTTCCCCCAGCTCTATATGTTGAGCATGATGTCAAATGGTATGGGGTATCCCCGTGGTCAGTTGGGGTCTGCTGTCCCAGCTGTGTCCCCTCCCAACTCCTTGTGCATTCCCTGCCCACCCGCTGGTGGGATGGTTTGAGGAGAAGAAAAGGCCTTGGCTCTGTGCAAGCCCTGCTCAACAGTGATGAGAACATCCCTCTGTTATAAAAAATATTTCCAGCACAAACCCAAAGGACAGACCTAGACCAGCTACTGTGAAGAAAATTAACTCTACCCCAGCCCAAATCAACACAATGCGCCATGTTAGGCTCTGTTTGACTGGTTTCTAACAGAATCTCCAATTGTGTGATTGCATTGCCACTAACACCGATTTACATCCTATAATTCTACCCACAAATTTTAAAATTCAGAATTTGATTTTGTGTTGATGAGCTGGCCTATTTCATGTTAACACTTGCAATTTTTAATTATTTCAGAGACATGCAGTTCTCTAACATCATTGTAAAGGGTGTTAGAGAGCTGGTGTTACCTACAGACATTTTAAAGAGCTCTTCATGTCAAAACCTAGCCAAAATCCTGAAGAGAGTAATACAAATGAAAAAACTTTCCTTTAGTTTTTGGAAGGGTCGTAAGACAAAACTTCATAAGAATTTTTTTTTGTTTGAATTTTGAAACAATTGAAATACTACAAAAAAAATCATATGGAAAGAGAAAAATCAAAATATAATTTAAAAGTAAAAAGAAAAATGTAAATAAAGGGAAAATATGAAATTTCCATTAGCTTCCAGTAACCTAAATGTTGTTATAATGCAGAGAACACAGAACCACCTGTTCCATTGATTTTCTTTCAGTGAGTAGCATTAGCAATGCTATCCCTTTAGACCAAACCACCAACATGCCCAGAACTTCAAGTTCATTTGTGCCAAGGTCCACAGACACCTAGGATTTGACTCAGGACAGCCCTTTGAAAATACTAGTCAATAAGACTTGACATTCATTCGTTAGCTTTATTTTCCAAAGAATATGTTGACATATACTCAACTTCTTTCTCCTAGGTACCTCAACTTTGCATAAAATTCCCCACCAGAGTATTTTATAAGTAAAAAAATTGATGAAACACCTCTATGCTCTTCTGAGTTTTTTTCTTGAACATCAGCTTTTCAAAAAAAAAGACAGTGAAAAGCAAAAGTTTTTTTGCTTTTTGTTTGTTTGGTATTAGTGGAAAAAATAACATTAATATTTGCTAAAGTTTTGAGAAGATACAAAAGGCATTGGATATTGTGACAAAATATTCAAAGTTTGCAAGTTTTTGGAGAATAACAAATCTTCAGAGTGTACTTATTAAGTTACTATTTCTGAAAATGGCATCTTAGTTTGCCTTGATTGGTACTGTTAGAAGTTAAATCACATTGTATTGAAACAAGAATCCAGTTTCAGATTTAAAATGCACTGGATTATCAGAGTTTTTTATTCCTTTGGTAAATGTCCTTTCTGAATACAGACAGCTCTCACAAATCTCCTCGAATCTGTGGGATATTTAAATCTAGGCATTTGGCTCACTGAATAGATTCATCTAATCCCTGAAGCAACACACATATGGATGCAGCAGCCCCTTTGCTAATTTGCTCAAATGCTCTGTAGGCTCACCAACAGTGCCAATGTCTCTCATTTAAATCAAATAAAATACCAGTGTGTTTCATATAGCAGAAAAGTTTGTAGTGCTTAAGCAACAAAATAAATCATTACTGAAAAGCTATTTTGCTTGCTGTTCCCCAGCATTAACTTGGAATAATTCCTGGATTCAAAGGGCTTTTGGGAATCACCAATGCTCTAGTGGCCCTATCTGAAACCCGTACCTCTTGTCATTTTAGACAATCATAAATGACATAAACAATCTTTGGAAAAATAATGCTTTCTCAGGAGAGCACCATACACTGTTATTATTCCTTTTCTCTTCCAGTATTCTCTATTTCTCTGCCATGAGTTTTTCTGACACAACACGCCTCCACAGCAGAAAAGCGGGGAGAGAAGTATGGTATAAAGAGCAAAACTAGTTTCCTTGGTCACTTTCTTTCTTCAAAGCATTTCTGCTTTTACTGTGTTCTTCTACTATACAAGAGCAAGTTGTTCCAAAGCAACTTTCCACACTTTCCTGGCAAAACAAATAACATATAGAGTCCAGAAATGGTAACAACATAGAGGGACAAGAGGAAGAATTTAAATTATAAACAAACTGCATGTAAGAACAATTAATTTTATAATACTTATTTAGGATATCAACATGAAAACCTATTTTCCACTGAACATTTATTATTTTTGTTGCTTTAGTTAGTATGTGACTCCTTTTTCAGAATATAAAGATATTGCCCTATTTATACATTTAAAGAGACTGCAGGTCACATAGCAGAAGTAATCCATTTGAGAATTTCAGTAATAAATACAAAATACTTTCACATTTTACTTCCCCTCATCTTTTTTTATTTCCTGAATGATCTGATTTATCCTTTATCACTATTGCAACAAAAAGCCTAATGATAGCTATGTATAGATATAACTATAGAAGGAAGTAACATTAGATAATTAGCTAATAATAAACAGTTCTTTATATGTACTGACACGGTTCAGTTTGAGGCAATAATTCTCTTTGATCTTCAGGCTGAGAAAAATCAAAAGCTCAAAGATATCAGTGGTGTGCATGCTGGTAAGTGAGGATATCAATCATGTGTCAAGACAGGCAAATAAGAAAGGCACACAGTGTCCCCTGGTAGGGCTAAGCAGGTACTTCCATATGCAACACTACAGCATCTAAAAGTAGCTCTCAAAAAGGCCAAGAGGGATTTGTCAAAGAAGAATTCAATTGTACAGTTCAGTTCTAAAAAGTACTTGGAGTACTTTTACAAGGGCATCAACAAATGTATTTTCAGGGATTCAGAGATGTATGTGCTTCCAACAGGATCATGGACAAAAATCCTGCACTGATACAACAAAGTGAAAGAAGATTAGTGTATATTTTCTTGATAGGAAAGTCAGCTTTTACCCACTGCAATATAGAGGTAATGAGTTAGCAGGAGTGTTGCAAATGCAAAAGACATTTCATAAGTGAATATGAAGATCTATGGAAACAATAAAATTCATGTTTAGCTACTCATATTTTAACTCCAAGTTCTATTTCCCTAAATGCATATTTATATTTTAGATTTTTTTAAAAGGAAGCCACTCCGCAAATGCTACATTTCAGTGATGACACATGCTCACTGGTAAGTGAATGATTAAGCAGCCTGCATTATGGAAAAACTGAGTTTAAGCCTCCTAAAATGGCCTACTTTTGCTTTTGCTATGAGACCACCTGGATAAATGTTGGCATTTGACTTCAAAAAACCCCAAACTTTTGTAAGACTGTAAAACAGCACTTGAGTTGAGAGCTTGTCTTAATTGCTTCTTGCACTTGGATCCTCATTTACCAATAGCACTGGCTCTCCAGAACAAGATGTGGTTTTTTTATTATATCACATTTAATATTATATCAAATTTAATATTATTATAATATTATATCACATATAATATTATATCAAATATTATATATTATTATGCCCCAATCCTTGTGAAGTTGAACTTGCCTTTCCTAAAAGACCCCAGCTTGCTTTGCCCTTGCCCCAAGCTGTCCAGGAACCCAAAACTCCTGTGATGTGGGATACCCATCTCATCATGTACTAAATGACCCAGGCTAAGTGACCAGTCAGGGTAGTGTCATGCTCAGGCAGCTATACATATTTCAGACTGGAGTTATGTCACCTCTGGCCAGCCTGACGCAACCTCCTAAACCAGCCTGGATCTGTTTTTAAAAGATAAATTCGATATAGATAAATCTGTGTCCTTCCCATTATCATAAAAGAGGTTACTAGAGTCACCTATAATTAAGGCTGGACAACAGTCATCTTTCTAATATCCTGCTTTTCAATGACCTCTGCCCACCTTCTGTGGATGAAACTGGGAGATGCTATCCCACATAAAACAAATCTTAACAAATTTATTTCAAAATTATCAAGGAGTTTTGGGTTTTGAATTACGGGACTGTGGATCAGTGCCTTTAAACAAAGTTCCGTTTAACAATCTGACCACATCTAGCTGTGTAGGGTCTGGGGGAATCCAGTTTCACACATAATCAATGCAAGCTGGCTATAATTTGACAGAAAAAAAAAGGTCAGAAAACTCTGTATTTTCAATAAGGATTTTCAAACCACTTGCCCTGTCTTGTTTTCACCAAATTGCACATTTTTAAATCCCTGAGTTTAAATTGTTTATTACAGGGTTAGAGTGGCAAACTTTGAGTTGCATTGAAAAGTTTCTTAACTCTGTCTTACAAAAAGAAAAAAATCAGACCAAAAAACACCTTCCACTTGTACTTACTTTTAAGAATTAAGGCAAAACCCCCAATTAAACTTCAAGGCAGGCTGACACTGTGCCATAGGTGGGTCAATTTGCACTAACATATTAAGAAGGAGATTGAGAAGGAAGAAATAAAAAAAAAATTGATTAAAAACTGGGGTGGGAGATAATGAAATAGAGGGCATTTTAGATCAGGTAAGGAAAAGATAACTGTACAGGAAGAACTGGGGTCACCTACATAATTAAGAGAGACTGACACCAGAAAAGCAATAACTGAATGGGAAGCCAGAGAAAATGCACATAGTCAATGAAGAGCAAAGGAGAGAGAGCATAGCTTAGGTAAGAAGCTGGAGAGATTTACTCAGAAACAACTTTGGGGTTAGGATGGGGTCAGAGGGACAGAGACAGAGATTTACACTGTCAGTTTGGAGATTATGGTTGATGGAGTGAGATAAGAAGAGGTGAAGGGCAAGGAGAAGTTAAAAAAATGTTTTTAGAAGTAGAAAGGAAGGGTGCAGCAAAAAGTTTGTCTCACAGAAGTATTTTGTGATCAAGAGTTAGAGTCCTCAACAGCAACAATGATTTTCCCAACCATATTCTCATTCAATATTCAATCCCCATCATTCTCTGTCTAGCAGTAACTTTTGAAATCCAACATAAGTATGCAATTTTTGCTAATCTTGGTGTATGAGAGAATGATTACCTATACTACTAGTCACTACTCTGTCACTTGAAGTGAGAGAATACTCGTAGCAGTGGATGAAAAATCATCAATCCATGCTCAGGATCCATCTGTCTATCAGTATGTCAAGATTACATGCACTGTCTTTTTCCTCTAGTTAGTTTTCCTTAAAGCCAAAAATCTGCATAATGCTCAAATACTACTTTCTAACAATAATGAGTAGATAACTTAGTCAAGAAAATGAACTTTTAGGTGAAGTGGTCACATATATCTCTACAAGCTCAAATTCATTGTGCGACATAGACTGTCCAAAGTCCTGTGTAACAAATATTGTTGTCTGAGGAACTTCATTTGAGTCCTCAGATTAAAAAGTCAAATAAATAGGCAAGACAAATAAATTCATGGGAAGGAAAAAAGATCCCTGTAGAAAAAAACCCAAATTTCCTTTCCCTACAGAAAAAAAAAGAGACTCCTCTTCTGCTTAAGCATTTTGAACATCCAGACACCATAATGTCTGATTCTGCAAGAAAATTCTTGTGTTAAACCATTAACATTTTTCTAGGGCCAACATTAAGAGAATAGCAATGTAGAGAGAAATAATTAATTAACTGTTTTCCAGGTTTTCACATAGCCACGCAATATTTGAGACTGGAAGGGACATCTGGAGGTCATTGGGTTCAGCCCTGCTCCTGCTCAAGGAGTGCCACCTAGAGCATGTTGTCCAGGGCCATGTCCAGACATCTTTTGGATATATCCAAGGATGGAGAACTCACAACCTCTTGCTGAAACGTGTGCCAGGCTTATTCACCCTAACAGTAAGGCAAAATTTCCTGATGTTCCATGGCCATTGCCATGTCACAGAGTGGTGTCACCAACTCTTGGTACTACCCTTGGTGATGCTGAGAACTTATTGTGAAGAGAAGAATATTGATGATGGCCATGTCACAGAGGAGTTGGTGAGAGCGATAGCCCAATCTGGGTATAAAAAGGGCTGAACCAGCCAAGGTTAACAGGTCAGTATGGAGATGAAAAAAGGCAGGGAGAAGTGACCAGTGAGGCAGGCTGCTTCTCTTTTCTTCCTTGTTCTGTGTGTTACAGCCAGATGCCTGGACAGGGGCATGACCAGCTCAAAGTATCCCCCTGTCTTCTACCTCCTCAAAACTCATTGTGACAGAGGACAATGCTCCAAAGGACAGATAAAACAGCCCTGTCACTCTCTTGCAGGGGACTAGAAGTTCCCCACAGCCATGGTCAAAGAGAAATCCCCAACCTTTTTTGTGGGTGGCCAAGAGAGGGCTGAGCCCCACATGAACTGTGGGCACAAATCTCAGTCATGCTGTGGCCTTAATACAGCTGGTAGAACACCTGAGGTGTCCTGTGTCACAGGGAGGTCAGTGGTTTGCCCAACATGGGCATTTCATGCCTGTCTGAGAGATTTGGATGGGCATAATTGGCCTGAGGGTGAGAGAGTCTGCACAGTGAGGCAAGGTTTGCTTGTGGTGACAGAGAGTATCAGCTCTGGTTGCTGGTCCTCCTCCTGTATGTGACAGCATCAGCTGTGTGAGCAGCTCATGACATTCTCAGGGTCTCCCCTTCTGCCAGTCAGATGGAGAGTGTTGAAGCTTTGTACTAGGATATTGTCCTAAATCTAAGTCAATAACCACAGCATGTGCCAAGTCATGTTCCTATAAGCAGCAGGGTTGTCCCCACAATGTGGTCAAAGGGAATTCTGAACCACCTTCCTTCTTAACCTGTCATCATCTCACAGGAACCTGGAAGACTCCTCACAGCTGTGTAGAGTCCCACCACCTGGCATCTCAGTACTTTGTCAAAGTCTCCCTTACAACTGAAAGATTCCTGTAGGTGTGGGCAAATTGAAATTTATTAATATCCACTGCTCAACCCTGAGGACATATTTCCACTTCCCATTTTTTGTTTTCATAAAATTTCAAAATATAGCTTTAGAGGCTGCTTTCTGCATGTATGTCAGAAATTAATTTCTCTGTGAAGAACTCACTACACCTAACTAATGTCTAGAATCTATTTTGGGGGTCTATGTTACTGTGAGATATGGTCTTGGGTTTTTTGAAATAATGTAAATTCTAAAAAAAAAAAGGCTCAATTGAAATACTTTTCTGAAAGAAATACATTTTTCATTTTGAAGATTAAAAAGGCCCCACAGGTATGACAAACAGTCCTGATAGTCTCATGGAAAGTACTGCATTTTGAAAATGTCATTGCCAATTCAACTCAATGTCAACTTTAGTTTCATTTTAGCTTTTTTTTTATTTTCATATCTTGAAAGCAAACATAAAGCTGTATATAAAACTTACTAAAAGTACTGTTGGTCTTTTTATCTTTGTCAGTTTTACATTCCACTCTTTCTTCCTGCCCAGTACAAGTCTGAAATACCCAATCAGCACAACTGCTGAGAACTACACTACTGCCTGCAACAGCACTCAACAGAAGGAGTGCTAGAATACATAAAGTGCTAGATAAAGTGTTCATTTTGCAGCATATATCAGAAACAGTGTACAGCACTGAAAATCATAAATATATCAAACATTTTTTACACTGATTCACTTCTCCTGTTGTAAATCACATAATAAAAGCCCCTTGTGAGAAGAGATAATAAAGATAAATAATGGTTTTGAAATGCTTAGATATCAGAGTAATGATCCATACAGACAGATTTAATAATGTTGTTTTACAGACAGGTTTTTCACCCCATAATAAAATAGAAAAAGGGGAAAAAAAAGAAAAAACAAGAGAAGAGATGTAGGAACTGTGAAATATGTATTCATTAACAGCACTCTATCTAATTTGCAGTCTAAAAGAGGCGTAAATCCTCTTTTCTGGGGATGAGAAAGAGGAGACACAAATACTGTCAGTTACAGGACTACTTGGTATGTCATAACATTAACCAGTGTAAGACACTACCTCAGACTGCATAAATAACCTTAATTTCAGTGTTCTCTGTCTTCTTGGAACTTGACTCCTACTATACTGATTTTAAACAACGCTTATCATACAACGTATGCTTATAGCGATTGATGCTATCTCTGTCTTCATTCTCTGTCTTTGCACCTATATAACTGGTTCTTTACTGGGAATGATGAATTCTCTCTGAGACCTTCTCACAGTTGTTCACCAGTCCCTTCCATAATTGCTCCTTTTCTACATCTTGTGCTTGTCAGACATCTAAGATGAAGACAGTCTTGCTGCTTATAAAACACTGATAAACAGCACACAAGCAAAGGAGTATTTATCCTGTTACTAGCCAAGTTCCTAACCTCTGACTCTATTAATTTCTTTACACTTTCTCCAGCAAGAAATGAAGGTTAATAGCTCTCTTCTTCTCCCTAGCACAGTGTGTGGCTGCAGAGGATGGAAAACACCATCTCCAAACTCAATTTAAAAAGTGTGATGTAAGAGAGGTTTGCAATTATAAGAAACATAACTTCAGTAATGGTCTGTCAAATCAAGTTGGGATCACCCTAATAAACAAAATTATTTATGTCTGCAAGAAAAAAAAATTAAAGAACCATACTTTAAACACACAATTATTTTTCTTATGTATCATTATAAGCAGGAATAAGAGTATTCAGGAGTACTGAAAAAAAAAAAAACCAAACAAAATTGTGACAGATTTTTAGTAAGAAAAATTAAGATCATCAGCTGAATGTCTGGTTGGCATCAATTGTATATTCCTCATAAATGCTAAAGGGCTTACTGTAAAAGAAAATCTCTCCTGCATTATATATAGTTTTCTAGTTAAGCCATTCTGCTCTTCTGGAATGACTACATGACATGACAGTAAATTACATAGAACTTAAAATTCACATGTGGCCTCTGGATGAAGGATTGATGTGTCCTTCAAGAAAAAGACTATCCCAATTTGAGGGGCTTATGATCAGCCCATGACATGTTAAAGAATACAGAATGGTCTTCTTAACAGAAACGACCAGGGCCTCTCCTAGGGATGCTGGGAATCAGCTGGAAGCTGCAAACCCATGACTGAATTCACAACTGCAATGCTATTAAATCTCTTCTTACCAGAGGCCTATCTAAAATCCTGTTCTGTAAGAAGTGGTACCCACAGAAATACTTAGGACAGGAATTACATAAAAAATGAGGTTTGGGGAAGATATTGTTGGTAGTGAGAAAGCAGGAGCATGTAAAGGCATTTGACAGGCAAAATTCACTGGACACATTTCACACCTTCAGTCATGGATGTAGTGGAACTTAAGAAAAAAGAAGCAAAGAGATGAACTACTGGGTTATTATTATACGTGAAGCAATTGTAACAGTGTGAAACTAAGCCTAGCTGAGACAGAAAAGTATGTTATTTCCAAAACCATGAAGCTTCTGAAAGACAGACATCACCTAATGTTGCAACAGAGGTGGTTTTTTGCAGAAGTTTATAATTATCTAAAATTCATGAGTCTTATCTGTAATTATGATATTCATTGTGAGACAAAGATTTCAATCCAAGATGGGATGAATTCTGGGATATGCAAATTTAGATTGAGAAAGAGCTCCAAAACAACAGCCTCAGACTGTGAAGTGCTACAGCAATAATGGAAAAGGACAAAATGAACAATAGTAAAAGGAACACCTGTAGTGAGAAGAATGAAGATGGAGTAGCAGAATAGATATTTGAAATTAAGAAAGAAAACCCCTGACAATAAAAAAATCCCCAGCAAAATAAAAAGATTCCCAAAATTCTAAGTCAGAGGAACTGCCCATGATTATACTCCTGTTCAGGCAATGAGCAAATGAAATGGTAAAGCAGGCACAGAGTCACATACACAAAGATTTTCGTATGCTTCATATCAATTATTTATGCGGTGAGATAAAACCTGCTACATATTGAAGGGAGATGGACAACAAGCTAGGCTCCTGGCCGCATTGCTAGAAATGAAAAAATAGAAGGAGATGGTAAACAGATGTGTCATGAACTTAAATAGGCCACACGAAGTTCCTGAAAGGGGAAATGTTCTTCTCAAGGCCTTTTTCAAATCGTTCTACTGTAATAATTATGCTTTCCCCTCCCTCCCCCCCTTTTTTTAAAATAGCTTTTCTTTTTGAGAGAAAGGAAATCAAACTGGAAGGCTGAATAGAATCTTTTCTTCACAAATTAAATATCTGCATATTTTTCCTAAGGTCTCTGCAAAGATGAAGCTGTGTTCTTTGTTTTCTTCTGCCAAATCTTTTGGAAAGAAGGATTAAAAGCCAAATTCAGTATTTGTGAAATCCTAATGCTAAGAAATATGGACAACAAATGGTATAGGTATAATGAATCACTGTGAATCAGTGACACGAAACACTTTAGAATGAACAGCATAATGGGCTAGAAACAAAAGAATTCCAGTGGCTGCTAATTTTGCTTCCAAAAGTCATTGTTTCAGCCTCTCAAGAAAATGTTAATTGCTATGAGAGCAATTCAAAGATACATTCAGACCCCTATTCTTCACTACAAAAATAATTCATTCGAGCAGATGTAAGAACAAGTTTCAGATAGTTCCAAGTAAATGATTACTTACTGTACTGCATAAGCATAATGTAGCTTAACTTAGAACAAAGTGAAATTTAGTAGAATTGGAGAAAAAAATTTAAAAAAGCAAACGACACAGAAATGGCCAGTTTGAGGAAACCTCATCCTAAAGAACAATGTCATGCTCCCAAGTCACAGTAGAAGCATGAGAAAATAATTACCAATAACGGTGTGTTTTGTCTATCTGCTCAGTACAAAAATGTTCCAAAGACAAAGAATAATTTTGGATTTTGGGAGTATTGTATATTGATTTTTGTACTCAGTAGAATACAGTAAGTATAGAAATGAGGAAGAAATGGCATTATGTATTAAGTTTTTTCAAGATCCAAAACTTTTAGAGCAAATGTTATGGTAAGCATGATACAAGAGGTCCCCAGGAAACTACTTCTGAAATTGCATATTTCAGAAAGTGTTCAGGAGGATTTTAGTGCCAAAGGAATATAAGAAATCAAGATAAAGAAAATTTGGAATTAGATGAAGAATAAAATAAACTAAAATAATATATATATATACACACACACATGTATATAAATATAAAACTATATATATATATATATATATATAAATATAAAACTATACCAAATATTTTAAATTTGATGAGAATTAAAAAATTGCCCAGCTATTCTACTGTAGTCGCTACTGAAGTCTATGGCAGGATAAAATCAGAAAAGAGACTCACATTTCATACATAACTGAGATCACAAGGTAGTCCCACATCTCCAGAAGGAATAGAGCACTTTTGCTTAATTCTTTTTTTTTCCCCTTTTCCATAACTTTACAGGGGCCTGGAGTTGCAGTTCACTTACAAGATCTGACTGATTTATACAAGTTTAAGGATAGTCTGTCCTTTCTTGATTTTTGCTTGTGAGTCCTGTTCTCCACTGGGACATACGGAAGTTCCTTATAACCTGCTAGCAGCTACTCATTACTTCAATTTTTTTTTCCAAATAAAGTTCTGGAAAGCAAAAATGTAGAGAATATTTGCAATTTTGATAAAACTGAAACACATACAATTTCTTTCACTATATTTGGATTTAGAAACATACAATGTGCCCATTTTTTAGGCAGAGTATTTCAGTGTGCAAGAGAAATAATAATTATTGTTTTTCTATATTAGGTATAATGTTCTTGTAGGTTGTACCAGACTGCTAAGGAGGTACCAAGCAAGGTATTTTATTCTTGGTATCCTGCTCGTGTAGAGTTGGTGTTTATTGAAGTGAAGGTTTTGGTATAAGCTCAGACTCATTAATATCTTTTCTACTGGACTGATTATAGCCATAAAGCCTGTAATACTCAGGGATCTCTTGCCCTTGTTGCTAATTTCAACCAACAGAGTGAATGGACTCAAAACTATAAGGAAAAAGACACCTAGAGACATAGACAGGAAGACAAAGCACAATTATGTAAGCCTTAGCTCCCTCTCATTCAGGATACACATTGAAAAGCATCTCTTGACTGTGGGAATTTTAACAGGAAGGATTTCTTTATGGCTAATAACTAGTTGGGTTTGTTATCTTTTTATTGCCATGAGCTTTGCTGATTACCATAGGAATATTCCAGTGAGGTAATTTTGCTCACATGAATAAAAACATGTTGGACCAGAGTCTAAGAAAGCATGCTAATTCCTTTGGGCACACCAACGTTATCAACACCAACACCACTGTCCTGAGGCAGAGCTTACTTGCTACTTAACAGTTCTGAATCTGTTGTGCAACAGGCTATCACAAAGTGACTCTGCCCAGATGTTGGAGCAAGCAGCATGCACCCTACACAAGTAATTTATGCACACACAGATCTGACCTATTTGAACATTATATAATAAACATTGACGATTGTCAATGGTGTCATTGGCCAAAGCCACTAGGAGGGTCATATGGCTATGAGAACCCCTGGCTAATACATATTTTTTCCGTTTTCACATGAAAATATTTCTGAAGGCCTAACTCAAATGGGGCTATTATCAACTTTCCCTTACATAT